>JBAMJV010003824.1:15000-35627 GCA_037951105.1 Echinarachnius parma | reverse complement strand
GAACCTACGGCGATCAACAGTAGGCTACCATGTCTCGACAAATCGTTCTAATGACTGGCAGCTCGTCTGGTATCGGACTCGCCACCGCAGTGCGTCTCGCCCTCGACCCTGAAAAGCGATTCGTCGTTATTGCAACAGTGATTTCCCTGACCGAGAAAGTTGACCTTGAAGCTGCCGTTGGAGACGCCCTCGACAAGACGGTTTTCATCAGAGAGTTGGACATCACGAAGGATGACAATATCACAAGTGTCGTTGATGACGTCATCACAACTTATGGAAGAATCGACATATTACGTGAGTACGCATTGTTAGTATGTATCGTTGTGTCTTTATTATACCTGCTGGGGTCTCCTTTCATTGAAAATAATAGACATAATATCTTGACATTAAAGGGATAGTTGAGTTCTGGTAAAGAGAGTACAGTTTTAGTCAAACTTAATTTTAGTAAGCAAAACCTGCACCATTACATTACAAACTTATAGTTATAACTGCACCAGGCTCGAAAGGAATACAAAATTACAATTGACTAAGTAAAAAGCCTGCTATCATTAAAAGGAGCCGTTAAAACTCAAGAGGGCGCTCTCTAAACACTGGTCGGTTTCAGCCATTTGAAATAAAATATTGTGCATTAAATGTTTTGTTGAAACAGGGATTAGATAGGGAGATAATCAACAACTATCTAAAAACCTCTTTTGTAAATTTTTGAAAAGAGGAAGCATTTTTTAAATATTTTTAACGGCTGGTTGAAATTTGTCGAATATTTGTGGGGCCCCACATTTATTACAAATGGTTATATTTATGGATATTTCAGCTATTTCTGAACCGATTTAGATCAAATAAAGTTTATTCTGTCATTAATAATTGTATGCTGTTTGGAATTTGACACTCAGTTTTTCATTATCTCACAAAAAATTATTTTGTCTATCGCCCTCTATACCAAAACTCAACTATCCCTTTAAAACACATGCAAATAATCTTAACGTATAATAAGATATATTTTGAACGGCGCTCATGACACAGTATACAAATGATGCACAGGCATGAGTGGATCGGTAATAATTGGATGCACGAGTTTAACTTTGGAATGGTTTAAACCCACGAGCGCAGCGAGTGTGTTTTAGGCCATTACCAAAATTAAAAGAGTGCATCCAATTCTTACCGATCCAAGAAATATGCCTGTGCAGCATGTTTTATAAAATGGGCGCAACAAAATGTGAAAATCAAACTTTTTCCCAGTCATGCGTACGGTAACAAAATTTACCGGACGCATGGCTAAATTTACCGACGCATGGCTGAAAATTTACCGACGCATGTGGCTGAAATTTACCGACGCATGGCTAGGCCGCCCAGGCGATGCCCACACGAATGATTTCATTTTTGTCATTTAAAAAAATATTATTATACAGGGTGGCCCCAAAAAAACGGAACGGGGCACTTCCCAAAATATAGTAACAACACAATTATGTCCAACGTATAGAGTGTCCTTTCCAATGAAAAACGATACCAAGAACAGTAATTTGGGACGAGTAGTTTTTGTTGTAGGACGTCTAAAGTGAGACCATGTCAGGTTCCCATTTTTTTCATTTTTACCGAGTCACTGCCTGATAAATCGCACTTCATGCCCCTCATAGCATTGGACAACTATGCCCATTCTATCGGGACACAGCTGAATGCACATTGACAATGGCGCGCATTCCCGCTCGTTCTTTAATGCTATGGCGGGCAGTAAGTGCAATTTATCTAGCACTGACTTGGTAAAAATTGACAAAAAAGAGAACCTGACATGGTGTTACTCACAGCGCCCTAAAACAAAAACTACACGACCGAATTGACTATGCTTGGTATCGTTTTTCATTGGAAAAGACACCCTATCCGATATATTTTATTTTGGGAAGTGCCCCGTTCCGGTTTTTGGGGGGCCACCCTGTATAGGATTTCTCGGTCAATTTCGTAAGTTGGCCACACGATTTCATTCTGTGTGCATTCAATTGCGCCGATTTTGTCACCGCAGCTTCATTTTGCAGTTTAAATTCTTTTTTTAGCATTCGAATTCAAATAACGATCATTCGAAAACATTTTGTTTGCATTCGATTTAAAACGGGTTTCTATTTCGTAAAATTGTCATTCAATTTAAAGCGAGAAAATTCGTGATTACGTAATACCACCTTCCTTGAAATCCGTTGGCGAAATTGAATGCAAATAGCATGTTTTTTTAGATTGAATGCTAAAAGTGGTAAATCACTTAACCGAAGAGCTAAATCGTATGAACAAAATGTAATTTTGAACCACAATTGCAAGCCTTCAGCTCAATTTCGCGAAATTGAATGACACGCTTATCAAAACGAATGAGAAGCTTACGAAATTGGCCGAGAAAGCTATAATATATGCCATATAGTATAGTCACATTTTTATTTTTTTCATTTTTTAATATTAATTTATTAGGAATGAAGAACTACATGGCCCTGGGAAGCAGGGATGCTGGGGGTCTTCTGCAGCACCCCCGGACAATTTTCAGGGGGTATATGTATATCATTACGCTTCGTTTACGAAATTGTCACACAGCCTACAGCCACAAATGACGCTTTTTTTATTTTATTTTTTTTTTACTTTCTTTCACAAAATCCTATAACATGTATCCCTGGCACGCGACCCAATAATACTCGCGACACTCGATACCGGCGCGGTGCGTGGTAACCAGCTGATAGTACATGGGTCTGGTGGGACTTTGAACTTTCCCGGATGGCTAGTCAGCTCATGTGTGTGCGTGCCATGCAAAGCTTGCAATATGCCAATCTATGTGTACAGTGATGATTGCAAGTTTTTTGTGTTGACAATGGAAACCAGATTGCTGGTCTATATCGCCCATGGTCAGCGTTTTGCACTATGAAGTTTTGTGACCAGGGTGAATTCGTCTCACAATCGTAAGTGTTAAACCATTCCTCAATGATTGATTCAAAAGAATTTGAGATTTACTGGTTGATTGATTCATTATCACAAGTCATGAGTGATGCCAATATTATGTAGCATACCAACTACTAAGCTACTTAAATACAAGTAGAAACGACTGAAACGTATTTATAAGATCATGGTGGTCTCCGTCTATTGAACTTTGCTAAAGCTAAAGAGAAGAGAAAAGAAGAGAGAAGGTGTGAGGATGATAAATGTCATGCCATGTAGGCTGATCGTCACCAGCTAATGAAAGAACACGAACATCGAAGTGACATTACCTTTTTCCATAATTATGTAACGCATTATCATATAAACCGAAATTAGTAACCAATCGTAACAACTATACGACTTGTAAATGTATATGAAATGTGCAGTAATGATAAATGCCGAGAAGGAGAAAGAAAGACAAAAATCATGGAAGCCGAAGAACAGCGTATGCCACAAAACTTTGTCATCCAATCGCAAATTTTAAAAATAATATCCTCAAGAAAGTGACAAATTAAGCTCGCCACCTGACGGTTAAACCTCATATGTATAGGTTAGGCCTATATAGATTTTCCCGCCCATTTTCGTCACCTCTTCATTCTATTTTTAAAATTTGCTTTCAATTCCAACGTAGGCCTTTATATAGGACACGATCATTTGGACACCATTCTTCCCGCCCTTCACTGGTAAGGGTGTCAGTGCGGATCCAGGGGGTGGGCCGGGGGGGGGGGGGGGGGTGGAAGTCAGCAAATAAACGAAACAATTCTGCTGATTTTTTTCTTCTGGCTTGTCAGAACAATTTGAAGTAAAAGGGCACCCCAAATAGAGATCCATCAAAGCAAGGGTAAGATAATGTTGAGAACCTTTTGCCCCCATCTTGAAAATGATCCTTCTACATCAAGCGCATCATTTACAGATCCACCTAACCATACAAAAATACGCCAGAAACAACAGTTCCACTAGGAGATACACATGGGATCAACAGCGTGTGTTTAAGTGTGTCCATGGGCGTATGATCTCGGGGGATAGGGGATACCCGGGGGGGGGGGGGGGGGTACTCAAGTATATATTGGGTATACGGGGATGTGCCGCTGGGAAGGGTGACTTTTTCAAGAAAGATCCTTAGACATGGGTCCCATTTTCATTAAAAAAACCTTAGACATTGGTGCCTTTTTTCATTTATTCCTTTTCCGTCTTTTCTTCCTCATTTTCTCCGGGATTTTGGGATTTGCCGATGTGAAATTGCTAAAATTTTCAAGCTCGCTCCGCTCGCTAGCATACATAATATTTCACAACCTGTTTATATATAACCCTTCATAACGCCATATCATAAGCAAAAAAAAACGAATATACCCATACAATTATATTGAAACAAATGGCAATTTTCCGCTGTGAAATGGCTAAAATTTTCAAGTTCGCTCCGCTCGCTCACATACATAATATTTCACAACCTCGGGTGTTTATAATTGCCAAAGTTCCCTGGTGTAGGAGGGGGGACACCCCCCTCCCAAACCAGTGGCGGATCTACGGGGGGGGGGGGTTAGGGGGTTTAAACCCCCCCCCCCCCCTTGGGCTGCCAAGTGAAAATGTATCAGTGACAAAAGTGAACAAAAAGTGACAAAAAATCACTTACGGGGGTTCAAAATAGCAAAAAAAAATTCCCCGCTTCGCGGCTCGTGGACGAAAGTGAAAAAAGGTAAAACAAAATCACTTACGGGGGTTTAAAATAGCCAAAAAGAGTCGCCGCTTCGCGGCTCGTGGACGAAAGTGAAAAAAGGTGAAAAAATCGCTTACGGGGGTTCAAAATAGCAATAAAAATTCGCCGCTTCGCGGCTCGTGAACGAAAGTGAAAAAAAGGTGAAACAAAATTACTTACGGGCGTTTAAAATAGCAAAAAAAAGTAAAGAGGTGAAAAAAAATTCGCTTACGGCGGTTCAAAATAGCAAAAAAAAATCGCCGCTTCGCGGCTCGTGGACGATGCTCTGCATCGTCATTGGGTAAACCCCCCCCCCCCCTTAGCAAAAAGCTAGATCCGCCCCTGCAAACCCTCCCCCCGCTAGGTGGCTTCGCGCCC
Organism: Echinarachnius parma; assembly: GCA_037951105.1. Taxonomy (NCBI): domain Eukaryota; kingdom Metazoa; phylum Echinodermata; class Echinoidea; order Clypeasteroida; family Echinarachniidae; genus Echinarachnius; species Echinarachnius parma. The sequence continues at coordinate 30,619 of JBAMJV010003824.1, read as the reverse complement.
GCAAAGTATAAACTTTCGCCCTCCCTAAGAAAATACCCTGGCGCCGCCCCTGTAGTATGGTACAGTTAACTAATAAAGAATTTTATTAAAAACTGCAAAATGATTGGCCATTGTTTTATATTAAAGCTTAAAATGAAATATTTAAAGTTCGAAATCCTATGGGTTCGGAGGTCTCAGCCGCACACGCCGTCGGACAATTATCTGATCCCCCACTTTTTGATGCGGGGGTGGCCTGTACAAGACAAACAATCCCCACTTTTTTTAGTTAAATCTTCTAAAAATCTTACAAAATGCATAATAATAATAATAATATATAACTGCAACAATTATGCCCATACTTATACAGTGATATTTTAAACACCAATTTCCAAAATGTCTCCACGTGGGAGGGGGCACACCCCCTCCCCCAAGTATCTATAGACATGCACGGACGACAGGCGGACGATGTAAGTGTATTTCTGGTGTGTGTCTGTGTGTGTAAGTTCGATTGTGTTTGTATACTATATAGCGGTCTTATCATGAGGGGAGATGGTAATGATTTCTTTAATTAAGTATTATCAAATTTCCTTCCAAGGTATGCACCAAATTGCATTATTTCGAGTCCAAATTTGCAAAAGCTCCCTAGCGTAGGAGGGGGGACACCCCCTTCCCACACCCCCCCCCCCCCCCCTGCGGTGCTCCGCTCCCTCGCCCCCAATCCGTTGACCGTATACGTACCACTTTAAAATTCCTTCCGACGGGCCTGTATATACGTATATATATCTCAGCACCCCCGGTGAAAAAATCGTTCCCAGCCCCCTATTTAACTATCAATGCTCACACAGCCCGGTGATATTATGAATGAACAGGAATGACAGGAATAACAGGAATGAAGATCGCAATGCGTCTGTATCATAATTTGCGTTTGATTCTTGTTTTGAAAAGACCGAAGTCGAAGAGTCGCGGCGATCGCCATCTTGAGGTAAACACGACCACTGGGATATCTTCTTTTTTTTTCAATAATATTGTATTTTTCTTACGTTTCTGTTTTCTTCTTTTTTGTCGTTGTGAAGTCAACATCGCTGGTGTGACTAGCGGGGACGCTTCCGATCGAGTTACACGGAAAGTGTTGGATGAAATCTTTGGTGTGAATCTAATCGGTACCATTCGACTTACCCAAGCCGTTTTACCACACATGAAGAGGGTTCGCACGGGAAGAATTATCACCATGTCCAGCACAGCTGGAAAGATAGGTCAGTTTCACTCCATAATATCTTATCCTTTCTTGATTTGATCATTATTTTGTTGATTTGCCATTTGTATTATGTTATGTTCTTTTTATAATGTTAACACACGCCCTTTTCGATGGTACCATCATACAAACATAAGGTTCGAAATTCACAAAACTTTTCTAGAACTCTAGCTGTCTGCAGTTCTCACATACCTCATTTTTTTGTTCGTATTACGAGAAGAAACATGGGGCAGGTTTCAGGTATGATTGTATCCTTGGGACATTTTAAACTCTGTACAAAGTCAGTGCTACGAGTGTTTTACACATCACTTTACAATTCAATACAATTCCCCCTGGGGAATTGTCTTTTTTTATTCCACAAATCATTAAAACAAGATACAAGAAAAGCATGAAGTATATACAGAAAAACATAAGTAAACAAAAAAACAACCATAACAAAGAGACAAGAGAATGGAAAAAGTTAATGAATGTGGAGGGATCAGATGAAGTTTGGATAAAAACTTATGGGTATGATCCCTAGATAAAATATGGATTTAAAATTACAATAGATTTCAATAAAGTTAAAGTTACATTGTCATACATAAAATAACACCGAGACATTACGCAAATATAAGATACATAGAAATTTGAATTATACTATTATAACATAATTATATAAGAATATCAACCCTTTGACAGTTTTTGCACAAGGCATCAGAGTTACTCGAGCCATTCAATGGTGCAAACCATGGGTGGGCCTCGATCACGGGGGATGCGGGATACCCCCCCCCCCCCCCCCCCCCATTATTTGTAAGAACGTTTAAATGAAGGGATGTTGCTTCCTGTCGTGTTTAATGTCAAACTGGATATAATAGTCTTCTTAACCCATATTTCGAGAGTGATAAACTACCCAAATCGTATTATCTTCCGGGGGGCTGCGTCCCTTGGACCCCTATTTAGACATTTGACCTGGTCCCCTGTACCCTCTAATTCAGCACCTATTTATGATGCACCAAAAGTGGGGACTTCAGCCAAAGTGGGGTCCCGATAGGATGCAGACATGAGCACGTCTGCACCAAATCTTCACTTTTGTGTGGGATAGCTTACATATTTGCACCTCTTTTTTTAGTTAGTTCATTATTAATATAAAATGCAACCTGCGTAAAGTAACAATTATCCTTCCGTGATCCATTTTGTTGTACGAGTCTTAAAGTTAAAAGTTTAACGCAAATATATGACATATATAATTATTAACAATATTCATCATGTTTGTATAACACTTTGCAGGATATCCATACAGTTCAATATATATCGCTTCTAAGTTTGGTTTCGAGGGATACTTCGAGGCCGTTGCAGCGGAGGTGAAGGCCTACAATATCAGGTATCAATTAGCTTACTATTAAAGTGATACATCAACTTTGTAAAATTCAACCCAAATCACTTGGAGCTTTCACATTTCTCTTGAACCATAGTCAAGATTATCCGAATTCGGATACCCAATCGTCCAAAGTATCCGAATTCGGATATTTCACGTAAACGATCGGGATAAGATCAAACATTAATTTTCTATATTTTAAATACATGTAAGTAAAGATTTATATCTTTCTATGAAAATCTTTCATATCATTTTAAAGAATCTGCAATGAAATTTGTATAACTATATTATAACAGAAGTCTTAAATAATACTTAGGGGAAAAATATATTAAAAGTATATTAATATAAAAAGTCCTTACAGTTAACTGCCGTGAAATAAATATGAAGGTTTGCGACATTCCACGCTTGACGTGACTCTGAAACGTGTTCTTTTATTTAAAGAAAATTATATTTTTTTAAACAAACGGCTGGATGGCCCTTAAATATGGTCCCCGAAACGAAGAAATTTGTATGTAAACGAAAATGTAATGAAATCAATGATTTAACTTTAAAAACATAAAATCTTCAGACACAAATAGACTGATCATATTGGCACAACGGATTGGGTAAAGGAAATACTATAAGGAAGTCGTGTGTCTTCGTAAGATCGGTCATATTGGTTTAGGTATCTGTACATAATTTGTTGTTATAGTCTTGATTTAAGTTGGCACTCCGTTCATGTGAAATTGAATTAGTACATTGAAAAAAAGTTCAGTTCAGTTCAGTTCAGTTCAGTTTATTTCACATCCATAAAATCAACATTTAACAATCGAATACAATTAAATGTATACAAACTATTTACAACATGTAATGAGAAAAGATATTGTACAACAGCAAACAACAAATATTGGTAATGGGTATTGCAGGGATGTGAGGGACCGGAAAAGGCCATTGGCCTGTCTAGGCCGGTCCCCTTTTTCTACAACACCATGAATTATATCATAAATAAACAATAATAAAAATGTTGTTCACAATAATGCAACTAATATTTACAAACTACAAAGGCACACATATACAAACATACATACAGGCAGGCAAAATTATGTTTTCGTATGAAATTATATGGATAAATTGTAACTTGATAATTGTTTACATTTAAATTTACGCTTAAAATTAAGTAATGTTGGACACTCTTTTAAAAAGTCGGGTAGATTATTCCAAATAACTGACCCTCTATATCTAATAACAGTTCTAGAAAAACTATAACGAAAGAATGGAACATAAATTTTGTGTGAATTTCTAGTTGTATATACATTTATGTTTCTATTAAAAACAAAGTAATCATTAAAACAAATAGGCAAGTGAATTTTATCGTATACATAAGTGAACATAAAAGCGGCAACACTTATCTCATATAAATCATGAAGTTTTAAAATTTTCAATTTAAAAAATAATTTGTCTGTATGTGCTCTATAAAAAGAATTTGTTATAACCCTGACAACTCTCTTTTGTAATAAAAATATCTTTTGCATCAAATACATTGCACAATTGCCCCATACGATTATACAATAATTAAGATATGGTAAAATCATAGTATTATACAAGTTTACTAGTATACGTAACGGCAATATAAATTTAAGTCTATTTAAAACACCAATTACTTTAGAGATCTTATTGGAAATACAATTTATATGGTATTTCCAGGTTAAGTGTTCATCAATAATATTACCTAAAAAGGTTACTTGGTGTACTTGCTTTATTTCTTTTCCATTAATACATATCTTGATATCATCATCCTTCACATATTTATTTTTAGTTTTAAAAATAATATAGTTTGTTTTATCAAAGTTTATCAACAATTTATTGGCAAGAAACCATTTATGTATTTTAGCAATTTCACTATTTAATAAAATATTAACATGTACAGGATCTTTACCAGATACAAACAAGGTAGTGTCGTCAGCAAATAAAATAGAAGATAAAATATTACTGACAAGTGGCAAATCATTAATATACAATAAAAACAAGAGTGGTCCAAGATTTGAACCTTGTGGGACCCCAGTTAAAATAGAACTATGTTCTGAGTAAAATTTGCCCATACTAACAAATTGCCTTCGGTGTGTTAAATAACTTTTCATTAAAAGAAGAGGAATTCCTCTTACTCCATAAAAACATAATTTATTTATTAAAATATCATGATCAATACAATCAAACGCTTTTGAGAGGTCTAAAAATACACCAATTAAGAATTCATTACTTTCAAAAGCATTTGCTACTTTATCTGTAAAATCGAGAAGTGCATGGCAAGTACTATAACCTTTTCTAAAAGCAAATTGTTTCTCATATAAAATATTATTTTTACATATAAAACTAGTCAATTGAGTACATAAAATCTTTTCAAATAATTTACTAAAAACTGATAAAACGGATATTGGTCTATAATTATTCAAAAGAGATTTATTGCCTTTTTTAAAAACTGGAATTACCTTAGCAATCTTCAGAGCATCTGGGAATATTCCATTTTCAAATGACAAATTAATAATATTACATAAAGGTGTAACAATTAAATGAATCGACTGTTTCAGTACCTTAGGGTGAACTCCATCATAACCAGGACTTTTATTTACATCAAACTTCATAACCACATCAATAATATCTGCATTTGTAACAGGGGATAAAAACATTGAGTTCCGAAAATTTCCTTTTAGGTACTGATCATATTTAACTGACCCATCATTACACAAGTTAGTATTAATATTTTGCTGCAATTCTTGCCCAATTTTACTGAAATAAGAATTAAATGTATTGACAATTCTTTGTTTATCCACAATTTTTTCACCATCAACTTCAATATCATTTACACCATGCTTAGATGTTTTCTTATTCAAAATCATATTTATTAGTTTCCATGTTGCTTTCACGTTATTACGAGCATTATCAAATTTAGAATCATAGTATGCACGTTTATTTTCCCGAATTAAATTATTTAAAGTGTTTCTACATGTTTTATATGCAAGTTCACGTAAAGTTATGAACAACATATAAAGTTATGAACAACATTCCTGATTATGGTTTTTATTTTTACAAATAAAAACGTCACCATAGATTGATGCTTATGATGTTTTGGTGTAAACATTAATTCATGTGAAAGAAAATAAAAATAGCTATATTTTGCCAGATATGGTTATGTTCCATTGGATTTAGAGAGACTCGCGACCAATTAAATCGAAAGAAAATTAAATCAAACGAACAATATGAATCAAAGGATAACAGAACAGATCCCCCTCCAATCTTAGAAATGTTTACTTTACTAAAATGTACAAATTGCAGGGTGTGCCTGGTTGAAGCAACAACCATCGATACCCCGATGCTCTCCCGCGGAGTGAAGCTTATAAAGCAACGATTGGACGAACTCGATGACGACGACGTCCACGACATCGATCGCCAGCAGCTCACCTACTTCGTGAAAGAAGACTCGTTCCAACCCTTTATGAAGGTGCAGGACTTCGCCGAGTTGCTGATCGCCCGTTGCATCTGCGCAGAAAATCCTCCTCTTCGGCATCTTGTCTGTGACGATGAATTTAAGGAGGCCATTGGTCAAGCCGTGGCGGATTTGACCGGGGAGACTGCCCTCGCCATGCACACATTTGGGAAAGGGGTCTGAAACAGTATAGCTTGGACATTATTGAAATAGACAATTTAAAAAAAAATCACTTAGAGCCTTCTGCTGTACCTTGTTGTTTGACTTATGATAACTGTAACAGAAGAATGAAATGGATTTTGATTTGTCAAACGTATCTCTAATAATGGGGACATTTAAGATTGCATTTTAAAGCGCCTGTAGACGCTTTCGACCATTGTCAAGAGTATCCGAATTCGGAGACTAAATCCACCAAAGTATCCGACTTTGGATACTTCACGCGAACGATCGGAATAAAAACAGACATCTCTTTTTTTCACAAGTTAAAGATTTGTCCTTTTCTATGAAAATCTCACATATCATTTTAGGAATCTTGAATATGATATTGGCATATGATTGAAGTTTCAAATATCACTTTTTGGAAAAACAAAAATATATAATTAGTAGGGAACAAACACACCAAAAGTATAAGTTGATATTCAAAAGTGATTATTTTGTATAAACCTTTTCTATCAGTAACTTAAAGGGATAATTGAGTTTTGGTATAGAGGGCGCTACACAAAATAATTTTTGTGAGATAATGAAAAACTGAGTGTCAAATTCGAAAGAGCATAATATTTTAATGACAGAATAAACTTTATTTGATCAAAATCGGTAAATGTGGGGCCCCACAGTTATTAGAGAATTTTGAACCAGCCGTTAATCTTCTTTTTTTTAAATGCTTCCTCTTTTCAAAAATTTACAAAAGAGGTTATTAAATAGTTGTTAATTATGTCTCTATCGAATCACTATTTCAACAAAACATCACATGCACAATATTTTATTTAAAATGGATGAAACCAATGAGTTTTGAGAGAGTGCCCTCTTGAGTTTTAACGGCTCTTTTTTTTAATGATAACAGGCTTTTTACTTAGTCATTTGTAATTTTGTATTCCTTTCGAGCATGGTGGAGTTATAACTGTTAGTTTGTAATGTAATGGTGCAGGTTTTGGTTTCTAAAATTCAGTTTGACCAAAACTGAACTCTCTTTACCAAAAACTCAACTATCCCTTTAAGAAATGTGTGTCTCCAAAGTTGTTTTCATTAGCATTTCGTATTCATAAGTACTTCAAACAAACATTAATTGGTCTACATACATAGACTAGTTATATTCTCATAGGAAATTAACCATTCCATGTTAAGTTTCTGGACACTAGAAAAAGTCTTTATCTGCAGACCCATGAACACCTAATGTAGTATGATGGTGAGTCTTAGAATTAACCTTTTGGTGAAATGGACTATTAAAACTATTCATAAACATATTAATATATTATTTGAAAATGGTTCGTTACGGTTCCGTAAGCATGTTTAGGGATCTAGTAGCTTTGCCTGTCTCCTGAATCAACCAAATTAACTGGCAACTAGTAACTATAGCAAACCCTTTATGTATGAGTGTCATCATGAATATACATGATAATAAAGGAAATAAACAAACCCTGGAAAAGAATATTATGAACTTATTTGCTTATATTTGCCTTCAAGTGATGATATCTAAGGAAACTTTGAAAAACTCCGAATAGTCTCAATTAAAATATTCATTCTTCGGCTTCAAATAATTTGGTACAGTTAGAATGGAAGAAGTTAGATATATAATAAGGTAGTTTTGAACAATCCCCTTGTTATTAGGCGTTTGAAATGGATATTCTCTTACGTTGATCATGGATATATCACACGATCTAGTAATCTGCATTGAAACAAATTGATAAACCTTAGACAGAATCACGGTGTATCACTATTAATGTACAGACTCAAGGGTTTGGAATTAGTTGGCCTTTTAAAGGTGAACCTGTAAAGTGTCAGATATTGCCCTAAATGACATTTGAGACTTTGAAAAGTCTATACCAAAATCATTGTAAGATATGTCTATGTGATGTGTGAAAGTTTCATTGAAAAAGAACACTGCTTTCCTGGTTAAAAAAAAGCCAACATTTGCGTCAGCTTTTACAACTGATTACAGTATGAAGTTTATGACTTGTATGACCGTCTGTATATACGCTCTTGAGCTGATTGATTATCAATGATAGATATCTTCATACTAAAGGGGAATTTGAAAAAAAAATCTTACCCTTTTTTATTCTTCTCTTACCATAAGCTAAAACCCACACGGTAGAAGAGAAATGTGGAAGCTCAAAGTAATTTGTGTGGAGTTAGACACTTTACAGGTGCAGCTTTAAAGTACACAATAATGCAGGTTAGATTGCGTTTATTGAAATATTATTGGTTGAAAGGAATTTGATTTGTTGACGTTTTATGATGCAGCTTTACCTACTTACTTGAGCGGAAATGATGCGGGTTTTTAAATGTTGGTATTTGTTTAAATTGTAATTATACATTTAATTGACATAAAAACATCTGCATTTAGAAAGTCATTTACAAACAAACAATGTGTATCCGAATGATTTATGTATATTACAGATATCCCCGTTTGTTTTACTTAGTAATTAAAATGTTTAGCTATTTCAAGACCGGTCACGAATTTGTTCATATTGTAGTCAAATTGGCATTTATTCTTTAATTTCATTGGTAATTTTTTTTTTGGCGTTATTTGTGTGATAGTATAGCACAACGTGCCAGTTTGGTAGTAGGGTATTATGTTAACCATATTAATTGGTAGGAGGATAGTATAGTGGTGTTTTACGGAATTATGTTATTTGATTATTTGTGGTAATAATTGGGGATTATAAGTGTTCGATCATTCGAATGCGGATCGGTCAATCATTGTTAACTGATCATTACATTTCATTGTTATTAATGTTTATAGATGTTTGGGTTGTTTTAGAGAAATTGATTGAGATGGGAGAGAAGCTTGTATGGCACCTAATTTTGTACGTCATTGATTTGGTTTGTTGGAGAATTGGCCATTGACATTCGGGTATGTAAATACGTATAGTAACATGGAAAGGGTTTGTTTGTTTGTTTGTTTGTTTGTTTGTTTTATTTCCAAATCAAGATTAAAAATACATCAAAAGTCAGAACATAACATAGAACATAATATACAGAATTTGTACACAAAAGTAGTATTACAATTAAGTTCTTAATTAAAATATCCCTATTTGTATGTTGCTATATTATAAAAATGATAATTGGTAGGATGCAGTGGCGTACCCAGGATTTTTAAAAGGGGGGGGGGGGGGTTATTTCGTCAGAAAAATTTCTGTCAGCGGGGGGGGGGGGGGGGTAGTCGTAGACAATGTTCGAAGCCGAGACCGAGTACCGTCAAAATTTTCGAGACCGAGACCAGGTCCGGTACAACATTTTCGAGACCGAGACCAATACCCATTGGTTAAGAATCCTGTAAGCGGGAGGGGGGGGGGGGGGGGGGGTTGTCGTGAACATTTTCGAAGCCGAGACCAGGATTTTTCAACATTTTCTAGTTCGAGACCACGAATTTTTGACGTTTTCGAGGCCGAGACCACGGTTCTTCGCACTTTTCGAGGCCGAGATCATGAATAATGACGGTCGGTTTAACAAGCGATGCTTAAATAGGATGTCATATTTGTATGGGATTCCATCTATCATGTCTATAGCCAAGGCTTCTACCTTTAGTGAATAGTGATCTCATGTCGCGTATTGTCCAGCGAATATCTATTTCAAGTTGAATTTAAATGGATCAAGTCAATCTGTAAACATGTGCAAAAAGGAAGGGTTGATTAAATATGTATGTATGTGATCTAATATGTCCACTGGATGATGTGTGAACATTTCATGGTCATGACCATGAGTGTCATGACTGTGTAATGAGCAAAAATGAAAAGTGATTCATTCACTAACTCCCATTGTACTGATTTGTACATAGTTTAAATTCTCTCATATATATTTTTGGAATCACCCATCAATCATATCTATCTTTACTTAGAAAATTTGGAAAACCAAAGCTGTTCCATATTGTTTCTACTGGTATAAACAATTACAATGAGGTGTACATGTAAGAACCGCTAGAATTATGTATAGGCACGGGCGTAGCGAGTTACGTAATACCTATTCAACTGGGGAGGATGGATAAATAGACCATTCCCCCCCCCCCCCCCCCCCCCACTTGAATGGGTATCAATGTCATGTCTACGCCCGTGTGTATAGGTAAATATGCTGGAGTCTGACAATGTTACTAGACTCCTTTAACAATGTTTAAAGCCCTCTGCAGACAGAGCCGACTCGACCCGATCGGACAATCAGGCTAGAGTTGGGCCCGGTCAGTCGGATCCGATTCATCGTGTTGAATCGGCCCCAACTGGCATCCGACTGTCTCTCGACTGGCAAAATGTGTGTCGCGAGGCACTGAAAACTGAGCCGATCCGAATGAAAACCAGTCGAAACGGGTCGAGTCGGCTCTGTCTGCAGAAGGTTTAAGGGATTGTCCGAATCCAACAAATCCTACTTACAACTCAGGTGGTTTTTTTCAAACCTTGTTGTATTACCAATTACCAATGGACCAATGGTACAGGTGTTGGTTTTTTGATTTTCCCTTTCATTAAAAATATATTGACGATTTAAGTGTTCGGATATGTAACTATCCGCTGGAAAGCCAAGTTCTGTGTACAAAGTCAATGTAATGAGTAAGCGAATACAACTTTGAATCTTTGCTCATTACTTGGCTATATAATGTCCATTCAACGTGATTTGTTCACACATTACCTCAGTGGACAAATCAGATCACAATAATATTTCTATCCATCATGCATTACTTTTTGCACAAGTCAACAAATTTACTAGATCCCTTTAAAGGGGTAGTTTAGTTTTGGTAGAGAGGGCGCTGCACATCACAATTTTTTTGTGAGGTAATGAAAAACTGAGTGTCGAATTTGAGAGAACATGGAATTTTAATGGCAGAATAAACTTTGTTTGGTCATAATCGACCCAGAAATGGCTGAAATATCAATAGATATATCTGATCTTATAATTATTTGGGGCCCAAAGAATTAGATGAATTTTTCAAAAAATTAAAAAAATGCTTGCACTTTTTCAAAAATTTTCAAAAGCGTATTTTAAATAGTTGTTGATGATGATCTCTCTATCTAATAATTATTTCAATGAAACATCACATGCATAGTTTTGTATGAAAAATGGTTGAAACCAATGCCTTTTCAGATAGCGCCCTCTTGTGTTTTAATGGCTCTTTTTGAATGGTTACCGGCTTTTTACTTAGTCGTTTGTAATTGTGTATACCTCTCGAGCATGGTAGAGTTATAACTATTAGTTTATAATGTTACTGTCCAGGTTTGGTGACTAAAGTTCAGCCTTACCAAAACTGTATTACCCCTTTAAAGCTTGCAATGTAATGCAAACACAAAGTAAGCATGTTGCTGGCATGTTGGAATGCAAACAATATCGATAATAAATATCGTTACGGTTGGCACCTCAAGGAGTAAAATACAATGAAAAATGCTGGTAGTTTACTGCCATACGTAGTAGCATCGCGTGTATCAAATTGATTGGGTCATACACTTATACGTGTTTTTAAAATATTAATTATGTGTTGTGTTGGACACGTGACTACCCCATCCCCTTCTCCTTTCGCTACACCAATCATGTGTTAAAGTGATCTCGTAAATTTGTTGACATTTGTTGCAAAAAATGATGAATGGTTGATACAATGTGTATCGTTGTAATATGATATGTACACTAAGGAATGTGTGAAAACTTTAAAGGGGTAGTTCAGTTTTGGTAGAGAGCGCGCTGCACAACACAATTTTTTCTTGAGGTAATGAAATACTGAGTGTCGAATTTAAAAGAACATGCAATTTGAATGGCAGAATAAACTTTATTTTGTCAAAATCGGTTCAGAAATGGCTGAAATATCAATAAATATATCCGATCGTATTTATTTGTGCCCCAATTAAATAAGATGATTTTTTGAAAAAAAATAAAAAAATGCTTACACTTTTTCAAAAATGTTCAAAAGCGGTTTTTAAGTAGTTGTTGATGATCTCTCTATTTAATCATTATTTCAACAAAACATCACATGCATACTTTGTATGAAAAATGGTTGAATCCAATGCCTTATTAGAGAGCGCCCTCTTATGTTTTAATGGCGCTTTTTGAATGATAACATGCTTTTTACTTAGTCGTTTGTATTTGTGTATACCTTTCGAGCATGGTGGGGTTATAAATAATAGATTGTAATGTTACTGTGCAGGTTTTGGTTACTAAAGTTCAGCCTTACCAAAACTGTACTACCCCTTTAAGTTAAATGGATGTTACATTGCCGTGTAATGAACGAAAATGCAAAGCGATATTCACTATCTCATTGCACTGATGTTGTCACGGTTATGACTATCCAGTGGATAGTTTAGAATATAAACACTGCAATCGTAAATATTTGTTTAACGAAAGGGAAATTTGAAGGCAAACAACACCTGTCCAATGTTTGTATTGATTATACGAATGCCTCAAGGTGTAAAACTAAAAGAACCGCTAAAGTTTCAAGTATGTTTTGAGGATTTGGACTATGTTACTAGATCCCTTTAAGATAGTATATCGCCTTCGCAGGAAACGCCAAAGCCACTAAAATATGTCATGAACCCTACAATGGATACTTTTCCACCTGGTTGATTTTGAAATTTCAGTGATACAGGATTCAAACATGAGACATGAAGAAGAACAAAGTCTGTATCATTCTCATGCTAATTTCTTTCTTCCCTGAATCAGTTTCACTGAATCATAGTACTTTAATTGAAAGTTGAAAGAAAGCGTCTGCGTGTAAAATTTGCCTACATTTCTCTCAGACACTGTTTTACAATCTAACATTCTTGGGGTAGTACAGTTTTGGTAAGGCTGAGCTTTAGTAACCAAAACCTGCACCATTACATTTATACAAACTAATAGTTATAACTCCACCATGCTCGAAAGTAATAAAACAATTACAAACGACTAAGTAAAAAGCCTGTTATCATTCAAAAAGAGCCATTAACACTCAAAATGGCGCTCTCTAAAAAAAAACTCATTGGCTTCAACCATTAAAAAAATATATTGTGCATGTGATGTTTCGTTGAAATAGTGATTAGATAGAGAATAATCAACAACTATTTAAAAACCTCTTTTGTAAATTTTTGAAAAGAGGAAGCAATTTTAAATCAATTTTAACGGCTGGTTAAAAATTATCGAATATTTCTGAGGCCCCACATTTATTGAAAATTTATATGTTTATGGATATTTCAGCCGTTTCTGAACCGATTTTGATCAAATAAAGTTTATACTGTCATTAAAACTGTATGCTCTTTCAGATTTGACACGCAGTTTTTCATCATCTCACAATAAAATTATTTTGTGCAGCTCCCTCTATGCTAAAACTCAACTATCCCTTTAAGCTTACCGGGGTGCTGGTAGCTTTCGATACACATTGGATCAGTCACTTGAATTGACGCTGCCGCCGGTGTCCGGGAAAGATCACGCGACCTATAATTTGCAGATAATCCAACTGTTTACAAATCTGTTTATTTGGGGCTGCAAAATGCACAACACTACCTTTAAGGTGGTAGTTACAAATATGACAGTACCTTCACCTGTAATCCTGGTAGGCGATGATCTTGCACATGTTTTAAGAAACGGGGACAAAAAATTGATCATAAGCATTTTATAATAGCAGCATATTATAATTGTAAAGCGCTTAGAGATGATTATCAATCGTGATATGCGCTATATAAATCGAGAATATTATTATTATTATTATTATTATTATTATTATTATTATTATTATTATTCTAATATCGACAGATTATTGGTGACGCTATACCAAATGGAACAAAGATTAGGTACAGTTTAACCAATCAACTTCATATGAGTATAAGTTAAATATATTTTATAATACAATGACCTTGCACATTAAATATCCGCACCTCAACAAAACTGAATCATGGTCCTAACACCCGCATATTATATAGACGGGTTGCTGGCGGAATAATAACCCAGTGGATAATGCTTATAGTACCAATTCCCTTGGAGCCTACATTAGTTATAAATACTCACTGTGTCTTGCTTGTACTGCTCGGTAAAGTCAATTCATATTTCTCGTCTTTGCTTCTGGACTTCTGGAAAACCATCATGTCAAATATTCCCGTGTTGTACCACGCTGAGCGCTCCAGTAACTCGCAGAGAGTAAGTTGAATAATTATCATGATTATATAAGAATATAATGCTTTTCATTTTAGATAACGTGTTTAAATCATGGTTATAATTAGACTGCAAGACATGAGCATTAAATGAATTATTGGTCGTTAAAAGGAATATTTGCAATCTGTATGTAGTACAATTGTGCATGTATGTGTTCAATTAAACTCGTATCCATCCGGTCAGTTCGTATTCTGTACGGCAAAAGGGCGTATCTATACATACGCCCCTGTCTGTGGAAATCTTGTTGGTTTCTGCTCGGTATCCGTCTGTCAAAAGGATGTATGTTGACATACGCCTTTGGCAAACAAAAAACGTCGGAAAATTTGCGATATATTTTAGTTAAAAGGATGTAAGTATAGATACGCCCTCGTGTAATTTTCAACGATGGTGCAGGAAATGATACCGCATGGCGGATGATTAAATGCCGGATCGGATCGGATGCATGCGACGCGTACGTCTGAAAAATCACCCTGCAATTGCATATTAATTCCAGATCCAACATTACGTTGCATACTTTTGTGCATGAGCTGGATGGTGCCGCGCCGCACCGGATATCCGGATCGAACCGTAGTCAGACACGTCACATCCATCAAGTCAGCTCCCAAAAAATATCATCTCAATGGCATATAAAATTGTACAAAAGGAAGGCGTATCTTTAGATAGGCCCTTCTGCCAAACAAATGTGGACTATTTCGTAGTCACATTTGTAAGGCAGAAGGCGTATCTAAAGATACGCCCTTCTGCCAGACGATAGCATGACGATACCGGGCGATACTTCCACGTAATATATAGATCTTACGCCCTTCTGCCTGACGATAGCATGACGATACCGGGCGATATTTCCACGTATCTAAAGATACACCCTTCTGCCGTACAAAAGCAACTAGGAATTTGTTCAAATTTGTTTGGCAGAAAGGCGTATCTTTTTAAAAATGGTCCTAGACAAAGAAATATCAAGTTTAGAATCAATTTTAAAATTTAAAAATAATATTTCATATGTCGGCTATCAACTAGAATCAACCCCGCAATAAAAATTCTACGTCCAAAGCTTCAACAGAGGGTTGAATATGTCAAACTTTAAAGGCGTTTTTCTCGGTGTTGAGATCCCGGCGCGACACTCGAGATACGCCATTCTGCCTGACGGCGGCCGAGTTGTAATCAAACATTCACTGTTACATGTCCTGTTTAGAAACAGATAATATACTAACCACGTATTGTATTTACTTAAGTTCCTGTTGTATATCAATATTGTGGTAATTTGGTGGTGGTG
>JBAMJV010003824.1:0-12500 GCA_037951105.1 Echinarachnius parma | reverse complement strand
AATGCCCCCATACTGCTCGTTGCAGGTACCCCAACTGCTCTTCTCCAAAATGCGAGCAGATACAAAATATAGACGTTACAATAGGAAAACATAGTAGCAGGAAGGCACACGCAACTCCATTCATTTCTTAACCAGTGTTAACGTTAAAATAAACAAAATTAATTTTTTTAAACGCTTCATGTTTTTTTAACAGACATTACTCATAACGATCCATTATTTGTTTGAGTAATCAGAGAATTCAAATTTAATTCAAGGTTTAAATATAAGTAAACACAATCTAGTGATCTAGTAATCAGTAGAAAATACAGCGATCTACAATATCAATTGAAAATCAATTTGTATAGTGAACATCTTCAAATTATCGAATAATGTTGTTCTCATATGATATTTTCAGAACCTAAATAAACTACGAAGATGTCCCGGAGAAGCGGCACGCGTGCGTTACCTTCGTCGGCCTTATCAGCAAGCCCCGTTTCCGTACGCTGACATACGGGTCAATCCTGAACAGACAACACACCAATAACTGTCTAGCGCCTGTAGAGATGACATGGGAAGATGTTATTGGTAAGTTACCATGGCAACGAGATGAAGAAGATGATTTAATTCCTTAAAACGCATCAATACCCCTAGTTGATCAGGAGGTTCACCCAACACATCCATCTGTTCATGCATTTTTAATAGGAAGCACAATTAAAGGGGTAGTTTAGTTTTGGTAAGGCTGAACTTTAGTAGCCAAAACCTGCACAGTTACATTATAAACTAATAGTAATAACTCCACCATGCTCGAAAGATATACAAAATTACAAACGACTAAGTAAAAAGCCTGTTATCATTCAAAAAGAGCCATTAAAACACAAGAGGGCGCTTTTTAAAAAGGCATTGGTTTCCACCATTTTTCATACAAAATTATGCATGTGATGTTTTATTGATAATAATGATTAAATAGCGAGTTCATCAACAATTATTTTAAAAACGCTTTTGAAAAATTTTGAAAAAAAGCATTTTTATTTTTTTTTCTAAAAATCATCTAATTATTTGGGCCCCAAATAATTATAAGATCAGATATATTTATTGATATTTCAGCCGTTTCTGGGTCGATTTTGACCAAATAAAGTTTATTCTGCCATTAAAATTGTATGTTCTCTCAAATTCGACACTCAGTTTTGCATTACCTCACAAAAAAATTGTGATGTGCAGCGCCCTCTCTACCAAAACTAAACTACCCCTTTAAGCCCTCCGCACACAGAGCAGACTCGACCCAATCCGGCTGGTTTTCAGTCAGGCTAGAGTCGGTTTCGCTCAGTCAAAACCGATGCAACATGTTGAATCGGCCTCGAATGATATCCGACTGGCTCTTGACCGTGCAAAACCGGAGTCCTATGGCAGCGTATATTGAGCTGAACCAACTTAACCTGTCTGATCGGGTCGAGTCGGCTCTGTCTGCGCCGGGCTTTAGACTATCTCGCGTCTGTAGATATTTCAATACAAGGGAATGTGTTATTGTTAAGTTGCTTTGGAAACGAGAAACGATGATTTGATAACTAAAACATGTTAAAATGCAAGCTACATTGATACAAATGTTAATGTTATGAGTTAGCAAATACCACTTTGCATTTTCGCTCTTTACTATGACATTCGTTTACCATTGAATGTTCACAATTCACTCAATGGACATATACGATTACAAAAAAAAAACATTTTGTCAACCATTCATCCGATTTTACACATGTCAACAAAGTTATGTAAATATCCGTTTAATGTTATCTACATTATATTCGCATTGTTCTTAGCTGAAATACTCGCTCGGGCCAAACAACTGAAGCAGTTTGCCGTCGATAACCCAGACCTCGCAGAGATCGCCGAGGTCGTCCGAAAGCGGACCATCCAGAAATGTAAGGGGCTCGACGACGAGGAGGCACTTCTTCGGACGCTCGACGAATGCGACACCGTGTTCGATGAACTCGAGAAGGAGCTTGGAAAACAGAGGCAAGCAGCAGGTGGGTGGTTTTTTTAACGAGATTTTCTTGGTTATTTCAAATCAAACAGTGTTTTTGTTTGTTCAGTCGCGCACGAAGTGTGTATCGCACAGATTTGTATTTACTGTATAATAAAGAATTGCATCGCCGATAATGTATTATGTACGTTTCATTGTTGTGGAAATACTACAACATTAATGGTAACAATTTGTACATCTATATAGTGTTCAACGCCGAAATGTTTCCAAAAATGTGCTTAAGAAAACAACGCGATCTACAAATTGACATATTTTGGTATTCTTGACGTTGTTCATGTTGTTTAGAAATGTCTGAATGCTGCACAGGAAGAACTATGCTATGTACAGCTAACTCAGCATTATTTGAATACTGTTTGTGTTAGGCATAATTATTGTATGTAGTTATGGTCATAATTTATATATTTATGTATAGAATCGATTTTGTTTAAGTTTTTCTTTTCAATTTCCATTTCTATTTCCCATTAGGCTCATCGGAGCATTGGCTGTGTGGAGACCGCTACAGTTTGGCCGATATCTACTTGACGGTAGTTTTATACCGCGCCTTTTTTGTTGGCCATTCCGAGCGATTTTTCGGTAAGCGCCCTCTGTTGGCGGACTACTTCCAGCGCGTCAGAGCTCGCCCCTCCTTTAGGGCCAAACTCGAGCACGCGATCGCGGGAAAATATTGGGCTGCTCCGGAACTTCTCCATGGCAACAATAATTGATTCTGAAAGGGCGTAATGCAGTCAAACCTGACCATGAACATACCATCTGTAGAGTGTTTCACTTACACTTAATTCGATTTTAGCATAGATTTATTTTGTGATAATCGTTCAATTGAATCGATGGTAAAATCGATGTCAGTGTTTGGTGAAACACCCTCTGGGTGTGTCGCGTAAAGAGTTGCGATCAATCGCAAATTCCTCTAGAGCCCTATTTTGTTACTCTACCTGCTTTAGTTATTTTTCAATGATTTTTATTATTGCGTAAATCACTATAATTTAGAAAAATCCTTAAATTGGCAACACATTGTGATATTTTAAAAACAGATATTGGCGTTCAAATTGGCAACTTTGCGGCAAAGTCACTTCATATTTGTCTTAAATGGTCATTACATAATATTTTCCACCTATTTTTATGTCATTGATCGGTCAACAAAATTTAGGAGTTGCCAATTTGTAGAAGAAAACAATGATCAATTTTGCCTTAAAATAGCTCTCGTCCTTGATGGGTTAACAAAAGGGACACTCGGAAAACAAAACTTTCCTTTTTTTTATTTGGACAATTATGTTTCTAGAACCCTTTCATTTCACGCTTTTAACGTAAAATTTTACAAATTTGTTTTGTATATGTTTGGTGGGCAGCATTGAAACACAAACTGGATATAACTGTGAATTATCCTAATAATGCAATGTTCCTATCATATTTATCTGTAATTAATTATTATCGAACCATAATTTTTCATTTTAAATGTCAAATCATTTCGCATTATTCTCTACAGAATGAATTGTTGAAGGCAAACAAATTATCTGCTTGAAATATGTTGCATGATACAATGGCGACCGAAGTAATGTTTGACTATCGATGTCAAATTATTTGTAATTGTTGTTGTTTTGTACCTTTATCTCTTTCTTCGACAAAGTTAAAGTGAAATCAAGACATTTTTTTAATATGTTGATGTAATGTGATTTTAATCAAGCGAATAAATAGATGAATGAAATGAAGTATAAGTATACTCTTCTTGAAAGATTTTGCTACGTCAGAGTAACATAATTATGACCGAAGATTTATTTTGGATGACCAATGATTTTTTCATTGCTTAAAGGGGTCGTTTATTTTTGGTAGAGAGGGCGCTGCACATCATAATTTTTTTGGTGAGGTAATGAAAAGCTGAGTGTCGAATTTGAGAGAACATGCAATTTTAATGGCAGAATAAACTTTATTTGGTCACAATCGACCCAGAAACGGCTGAAATATCAATAAATACATCTGAGCTATAATTATTTGGGGCCGAAATAATTAGGTGATTTTTATCAAAAAATGTAAAAAATGCTTGCACTTTTTCAAAAATGTTCAAAAGCGTTTTTTAAATAGTTGTTGATGATCTCTCTATTTAATCATTATTTCAATAAAACCTCACATGCATTATAACCATTAGTTTATAATGTTACTGTCCAGGTTTGGTTCCTAAAGTTCAGCCTTACCAAAACTGAACTACCCCTTTAATACTTATTTTATTGTACGTTTCTTAGTATGATTATTTAAAAAAATATAGCTCACGGCCGAAAGTCGTTTTGATTATAGCATAGATCTGAGTATAGGAACGATAGGATCCATAAAAAAATCATCATACATTAATACTTGCTGGTAGGTGTTGTACCTGCTTGTTACAATTTCACATGTCCGTCAGCATGGTAAATGTATTGGAATTATGACACACATAATATCTTATTATCCGAATATATATAAACATATGGCGGTATATACCTTTTAACAATACATTCATAATTAAGAACATTATGAAGTTAAGGCATTAAACAAAATGAAACAAAGACAAGAAATTAAAAGGAAAGAAGAGAGCGAAATATAAAAAAATGAAGAAGAAAAAAAAGAAGAATAGAAAAGAGAATAGAAGAGAAGGGAAGGGAAGGGAAGAAAAGAGAAGAGAAGAGAAGAGAAGAGAAGAGAAGAGAAGAGAAGAGAAGAGAAGAGAAGAGAAGAGAAGACAAGACAAGAGAAGAGCAGACAGGAGAAAAGAGGAGAAGAGAAGAGAAGAGATGAGAAGAGAAGAGAAGACAAGACAAGAGAAGAGCAGACAGGAGAAAAGAGGAGAAGAGAAGAGAAGAGATGAGAAGAGAAGAGAAGAGAAGAGAAGAGAAGAGAAGAGAAGAGAAGAGAAGAGAAGAGAAGAGACGAGAAGAGAAGGGAGGGGAGGGAAGGGAAGAAAAGAGAAGGGAAGAGAAGAGAAGAGAAGAGAAGAGAAGAGAAGAGAAGAGAAGAGAAGGGAGGAGAAGAGAAGAGAAGAGAAGAGAAGAGAAGAGAAGAGAAGAGAAGAGAAGAGAAGAGAAGAGAAGAGAAGGGAGGGGAGGGAAGGGAAGAAAAGAGAAGGGAAGAGAAGAGAAGAGAAGAGAAGAGAAGAGAAGAGAAGAGAAGAGAAGAGAAGAGAAGAGAAGAGAAGAGAAGAGAAGAGAAGAGAAGAGAAGAGAAGAAGAGAAGAGAAGAAAAGAAAAGAAAAGAAAAGAAAAGAAAAGAAAAGAAAAGAAAAGAAAAGAAAAGAAAAGAAAAGAAAATAAAAGAAAAGAAAAGAAAAGAAGAGAAGAGAAGAGAAGAGAAGAGAAGAGAAGAGAAGAGAAGAGGAGAGAAGAGAAGAGAAGAGAAGAGAAGAGAAGAGAAGAGAAGAGGAGAAAAAAAAACAAGACGGTATAGCAAGGAGTGGGAGAGGACCAGTACCAATTGACAGTCAACAAATTTTCTAATTGATTAATTGATTGAACGATTAATCGTATACGATCTATTTGCTGAACCTACGATTTAAAGACGGTAGCAAAGAGTGGGTATGAAATTATTCCATTAATCGTACTACAACTTGTTAGGTGATCTATAATTTTGTATGAGGGAGACTATTTTTGTTATTTTGCGTGAGCATTCAAATTTCTCGCCAGAATGTCGTCATTCTTGTTATTAGAGCCTCACGAGCAAAACAAAAGTAGTCTTCGTCACCCCCGTTTAAGGTAGTAGTTAAGAAAACGTTAGTTTAGGAAACGGGGACAAAACATTTATCATCAGCATTATTATATAGCAGCGTATTCTAATATCGACAGATTATTGGCGACGATATACCAAATGGAAAAAATATAGGGAACAATTTAACTAATCAACTTCATATGCGTAAGTTAAATATATTTTATAAAACAATGATAATGCACATGCAATATCCCCCGGCACCCCCGACCTCAAATAAACTGAATCGTGGTCATAAAACCCGCATAAATTATATAGACCGGTTGCTGGCGCAATAATAACCCAGTTGATATTGGTTAGTACCTATTCCCTTGGAGTGTACATTATTTATTAATATTCACTGTGTCTTGCTTGTACTGCTCGGTAAAGTCAATTCACATTTCTCGTCTTTGCTTCTGGACTTCTGGAAAACCATCATGTCAAATATTCCCGTGTTGTACCACGCTGAACGCTCCAACAACTCGCAGAAAGTAAGTAGAATAATTATATGAGAATATAATGCTTTTCATTTCAGATAACGTGTTTAAAGGACTTCTAAATTAGAGGATTTAGAACGCTGTTCCTATGTATTATTACCTGTAAATCACGAATCCAGCATCTAATTTTAATAATTTTATCTCACTATGGTCAAAAAATGAAAAAAAAAGACATTTTGAGACCTCTTCTTGAAACGTGCGAGCTGATTGGCTGATTGGGCTGTGACGTGTGAGAAGTAAGTTGCACCGACGTTTGTACACAGAATGACTGGTTTGACTCCTCATTTCAACAGCCAATTTCATAAAGGAAGACAATGTATAGATATCTTATTCGGAATAAGTATTCTTATCAATATATTTTCTACATACTCAATGAAATGATTTGACACAAAATGTCCAGATTTCGTGAGTTTGGTAACTTTTCCAGAACGAAGTTCTGATCTTATCTGGGATTGCATTGCGTGCTTTGACAATGCAAACGACGCGTCTAATACAGAGCTACCAGCACGTAGCATATCCGTGCATTGTGCATGACTGCGGCAATGTATGACTATCGCACGCATTTCCTAGAATAACGCGCCCTCGCGGTTTCCTTGTGTGGAGAGAGGAGAAGAGAGAGGGAGAGGAGGTGAATGAAACGTGATTCGATCGTAGGAATAACAATGTACCCATTATAATTTTAATTATTATTTGATATAGCGTGTATAATTATATTTTAAATCAAGGGGGTATAAGACGCCTCCTTATGGTATAATCATGGACCCTACCCTAGATAGTAGGGTCCATGGTACAATCGATGTCTAATACTTTGCATAGTACAACCACATCAAACTCGCTAAAGACGCTAAACTCAATGATAATCAGTATGCAAACCAGCTGGGAACGATCGTCAACTTACTTTTCACATGTCACAGGTCACATGACTACGAGGTCGTTGCAGCGTACTTTTTTGGGAGGCGGGGCTTGGGACTGTGTAAACCAGTGAAATTACATTTTTCAAATAAGGATAAAATGTTACAGAAACCATTTACAAATGTTTGATGCATATCAGGTTGCTACTAATGATCGATTTCTTCGAAATACGGCCTGAAATTGTCTAATTTAGTCAACCTTTAAATTATGATTATAATTATACTGCAAGATATGATGATTAAATTAATTATTGGTCGTTCAAAGCAATATTAGCGATCTGTATGGCGCACATTTTGTGCATTTATATATTCAATTAAACTCTTATCCATCCGGCAAATTTTAATCAAACATTTACTGTTACATATACTGTTAATGAAACAGGAAATATACTTTTCACGTATTGTATTTACTTAAGTTCCTGTTGTATATCAATATTGTGGTAATTTTGTGGTAGTGGTGGTGGTGGTCGTGGTGGTGGTGGTACTGGTGATCGTGGTGGTGAGTGCGGTTGTGGTGGTAGCTACTACTAATATTACTACTACTACTACTACTACTACTACTACTACTACTACTACTACTACTACTACTAATACTACTACTACTACTACTACTACTACTACTACTACTACTACTACAACTACTACTACTACTACTACTACTACTACTACTACTACTACTACTACTACTACTACTACTACTACTACTACTACTACTACTACTATTACTACTATACTACTACTACTACTACTACTACTACTACTACTACTACTACTACTACTACTACTACTACTACTACTACTACTACTACTACTACTACTACTACTATTATTACTACATTTACTACTACTACTACTACTACTACTACTACTACTACTACTACTACTACTACTACTAATACTACTACTTATACTATTACTTAAGTAGTAGTAGCAAGATTAAGATGACAGAGATATGATGATGATATTAGAGGTGAAGAAGATGATGTTAGTGATGATGACGAGGATGGTTATAAGATTATTATAATGAAAATGAAGAAGAAGATGATGATGATGATGAGGAGGATGATGATTATGATGATAATGATGATGACGATGATGATGATGATGAACTTGGTAGTGATGATGATGACAGTGGTGATAATGACGGTAATAGTGTAATGATGATAATGATGATGATGATGATTATAAGGATGGTGGGCATTAGCAGGTAGAGAATTGATGGGAAGAGAAGGTGACGAATGAGGATTGGAGCATTTATTTATTATCTGTTTTCAATCCCAGTGTCGGTTAGCCCTGGCAGAGCGAGGCATTGAGTACAAGAGCGTTGCGCTGACGCTGTTTGGCGACCAGCACGACCCTCACTACCTCCGACATGTCAATCCTAGCGGCCTCGTACCGACCATGGAGGTCAACGGACTCTTCATCAGGGATTCCAAGGATATTCTGGAGTACATTGACACGATTCCTTCTACGAGTGAGTTACCATGGTAACCATGGAAGCTAGTAATCAGTTTTGATTTCCTCGTAGGAAAGTACCTGTTGAAATTTGTTGGGCCTGTAGGAAATGGTAGGGGTGCAATTTTTCTCAGGTGGCGGCACCGGACTTCCGAATGTGGGGAAAGGGGCAAGCAGGGCAAGGCCTTGTGTGTAGGGGGGGGGGGGGCAAACCATCCGATTTGTGGGCAAATTCACTCATGGTGGTCCCTGCAGGTACCGCAACTGCTCTTCTTCCAAAATGCGAGCAGATACAAAATGTATACGTTCCAATAGGAAAACATAAAGGCACAAAGGCTCACGCAACTACATTTCTTTACGTTCAAAATAAACAAAATATAATCAACAACAAAAAAAAGACATTAGCGATTTCATAACAATCCATTATTCGTCTGTGTAATCCGAGAATTCAAATGTAATTTAAGGTTTAAATATAATTTTTATCAAAATCTAACGATAATAAAAAGCATAATATAAAATTGAACACACATCGATCTAAATTATCAATAGAACATTACTTTTCATAGTCATCTTCTATTTTGTTTAAAGGGGTAGTTTAGTTTTGGTAGAGAGGGCGCTGCACATCACAATTTTTTTGTGAGGTAATGAAAAACTGAGTGTCGAATTTGAGAGAACATGCAAATTTAATGGCAGGATAAACTTTATTATTGGTCAAAATCGACCCAGAAACGGCTGAAATATCAATAAATATATCTGATCTTATAATTATTTGGGGCCCAAATAATTAGATGATTTTTTCAAAAAATAAAAAAAATGCTTGCACTTTTTCAAAAATGTTCAAAAGCTTTTTAAAATAGTTGTTGATGATCTCTCTATTTAATCATTATTTCAATAAAACATCACACACATAATTTTGTATGAAAAATGGTTGAATCCAATGCCTTTTAAAAAAGCGCCCTCTTGAGTTTTAATGGCTCTTTTTGAATGATAACGGGCTTTTTACTTAGTCGTTTGTAATTTTGTATACATTTCAAGCATGGTGGAGTTATAACCATTAGTTTATAGTGTTACTGTCCAGGTTTGGTTACTAAAGTTCAGCCTTACCAAAACTAAACTACCCCTTTAATAATGTTTTCTCACTGGATATTTTCAGAACCTAAATTAGACTACGAAGATGTCCCGGAGAAGGCGGCACGCGTGCGTTATTTCGTCGGCCTTATCAGCCAGCCCCGTTTCCGTACGCTGTCATACGGGTCAATCGTAAACAGACAACACACCAAGAACTGTCTGGCGCCTATAGAGATGACGTGGGAAGATGTAATTGGTAAGTTGAAACGCTCCATGGAAACGCTCCTTAAAATGCAAGTTATAATTGTCAAAATGCATCAAGCATGTCACATTACTCAGTGGACATAATCGATTACAAAAAAATAAAAATAAAAAAATAAACAAACATATCACCCATTCATACGTTTCTGCACATTTTAACAAAGTTATAAGATCCCTTTAATGTTATTTACATTAACTTCTTATTGTTCTTAGCTGAATCACTCGCTCGGGCCAAAAAACTGAAGCAGTTCGCCGTCGACAACCCAGATCTCGCCGACATCGCCGAGGTCGTCCGAAAGCGGACCATCAAGAAATGTCAGGGACTCGACAACGAGGAGGCACTTCTTCGGACGCTCGATGAATTCGACACTGTGTTCGATGAAATCGAGAAGGAGCTTGGAAAACAGAGGCAAGCATCAGGTGGGTATTCTTTGTTCTTGGTAATTTCAAATCAAACAGTGTTTTTGTTTGTTCTTTCGCGCATTCAGTTTGTATCGCACAGATTTGTATTCACTGTATAATAAAGAATTGTATCGCAGATAATTTATTATGAAAGTTTTATGGTTGTGGATATACAACACAATTAATACAAAATATTACATTTGGTGTTCACGACATAATCTTGTATGTTTGACATTGTTTAGAATCATCTGAATACTACATGGTGAGAATGTATGCTACAGTTGCTTACTGAGCATGCTTTATTATTTTAGTACCGTTTCGTCATAATTATGGTCATAATTTATATTTATGCATACAATCGATTTTGTTGAAGTTTTTCTTTTCAATTTCCATTTCTATTTCTCATTAGGCTCATCGGAGCACTGGCTGTGTGGAGAGCGCTACAGTTTGGCCGATATCTACTTGACGGTGGCTTTATACCGTGCCTTTTTTGTCGGCCAATCCGAACGGTTTTTCGGTAAGCGCCCTCTGTTGGCGGACTACTTCCAGCGCGTCAGAGCTCGCCCCTCCTTCAGGGCCAAAGTCGAGCACGCGATCGCGGGAAAATATTGGGCTGCTCCGGAACTTCTCCATGGCAACAATAATTGATTTGAAAGGGCGTAATGCATACAAACCTGACCATGAACATACTTTCTGTAGAGTGTTTCACTTACACTTAATTCGATTTTAGCATCGATTTATGTTGTGATAACTACGTACAATTGAATCGATGGTAAAATCAATGTCAGTGTTTGGTGAAACACCCCCTGGGTGTGTTGCGTAAAGAGTTGCGATCAATCGCAAATTGGCGAAAAAAACGCAGGTCGGAAAATAAGCGTATTTAAGCCAATCAACTCTGCGCATCTAGGCGCATTTTCTGACATTTTCTAACGTTTATATGTAAGTTTGCGTTTGATCGCAACCGTTTATGCGATTAAACGCAAGGGAGACGAAACATGATTGCAGAGTGCAGACATTATGGCCAAGTCCTTGTTTTCGTAAAAAGGGCGCTTGCAATGCAAAGTGGTTTCCTCTTGGGACGATCACTTGGGCTTAATTTGGATATGGTTTTAACAGACGTATTATAACAGATAAATGGACATCTTCAAGGAGCCATGTGTTTGTGTTCCTTTACCGATTATGCTCTAACTTTATAGCCCGGTCACATATCAACGGATTGCGCAAACGGATATCAAACGGAGAGCTAAATTTTCCATCCGTTCTATTCGTTTCTTGTCCGTTCCTTGTCTGGTGATGTAAGTTGTTCTATGTTTTGTACATGAAGCAATGGAGACGATTTTCATCACCGGATAATTTAATTTCGCAAATTGTCTATTCGTTGGGCATACGTTTCCGATATCCGTTGATATCAGACCGGGCCATTATGGCAGTATTCCTCCTAATCCGTTAGAGTCTATGAAAGCAACAGTTTGATTGGGCTTCATTGTCTTTTAACAAAAAGGGAAATTCGGAAAACAAAACCTTTTCCATGCTTCTATTGGTAAACGAAAACAAAACGGTATGATGGAACCACTACACCACTAGACTTTTGAGTAATTTTTTTTTTTGGACAATTATGTTTCTAGAACCCTTTCATTTCACGTTTTTAACGTACAATTTGACAGATTGTTTTTGTATGTTTGGTGGGCAGCATTGAAACTACAAACTGGATTTAACTGTGAAGTATCATAATAATGCAATGTTGCCTCATATAATATTTAATTATTTATCATAATTATTCATAATTGTTCATATGAAATGTCAAATTATTTCGCATTATTCTGTATGTTTCAACAACAAAAAAGAAGAAACTGTTGAAGGAAAACAAATTAATTATCTGCTTGAAAGATGTTGCATGATAAAATAGCGACCAAAGTAATGTTTCACTATACAGGGTGGCCCATGCAGAAAGGATGCAACACCTACGATCGTTAATTTCATCAACAACATGGACCAAATGTCATTGTTTTTTGTTTGAATGGGTAGAACATTGTTTTTCCATCAAAATGATACCTTGAGCATTGATTTTGGGTAAGGCGTTTGGATCCTAGGGCCATATTTCTAAGGCAATGTCGTTTCCTAAATTTGCTACTTTTTCGTCTCCAGCGATCCTCTGAGACATTCTCGCCCCACGGCCTACCATAGAATTAGCTG
>JBAMJV010003823.1:0-118981 GCA_037951105.1 Echinarachnius parma | reverse complement strand
AAAATGCTGTGTAAATACACAAGTTATTCAACCATTTGCATTGCTTCAAATTTCAGGAATGTAAATCCTACTTCAAAAAAGTACAATTTACCAGCATACACAAACAGGCGATTTTGTTAGTTTGAAATGTAAAAAATGCACACATAGTACCAGGTAAAGGGGGAAAACGGCTAGAAGCATGAAAATGTACAGTCAAACCTGTGTACCATGACTGCCAATCAAAGTGGCCACTGTAGAAAGGTGATCACTATAGACAGGTTCCATTACATTCCTTTTCTCTGCAAGGGATCATGTTTGGTGGCCATTATAGGCAGGTTTGCTGCTATAAAAAGGTGGCTGCTATAACAGGTTTGACTGTACTTGAATGTAAATGTGGGCTCTGTGTAGTGATGTATCCGCAGAGTATGTGTGAGTGTGGGTGTGTGTGTGTGTGTGTGTGTGTGTGTGTGTGTGTGTGTGTGCGCATGTTAGATACTGACACAAAACAGACTTGTAGTTATTTGCAACTGGTTGACATAAAAGATAAATAATGTGCTCACACTGTCTGAAAATCTATATCTTTCATTCACTGTGTTATTAAAAAATAAGGAGTACATGGGGAGCAACCTCTACATGCAGTGATGTTGCCTGGGGGCGCATCCCCCCTAATAATTTGCCATAAAAATACAAAACATCACATGAATAGATTGGGGGTATGACAGGGTGAAGGGTGGGGGATATCTCTCCTTTGCATAACTAGCATACTTCTAAAGATATACATACAAATAATCTACCCACATACCCTCCCCAAATGTCGCCTATATATAGACATGCATATAAACATCACAGGAATAGATTGGGGGTATGACAGGGTGAATGGTGGGGGATATCTATCCTTTGCACAACTAGCATACTTCCGAGGTGATACATACAAAAAGTCTACCCACATACCCTCCCCAAATGTAGCCTATATATTATAGACATGCATGTAGGGTGTATGCCTGTTTCTATAATGGTTTCAATCATGTGGTCCCGAGGTCATGCTTTCTTGAATTCTAGTATATTCCAAGGTAAGGAACACACTGCACATTTTTTCGAGTGAAAAGTTGCAAAAGCTCCCTACTGTGGGAGGGTCAATAGTGCGATACCCTCCCCCACACCATCCACCATCCCTGCTCCCTTCCACGACCCCACCCCCACTTTTCAAAATAGTCATGCCACTGCAAGAAAGCCAATAATGTATTATACAGGGGGAACATTCTGTAGAAAAAAATATACGGTGTGCCCCCTTTCAGTCTGACCCGCTATTCCATTGTCTCCATGAAAAATGAATACACAATATGGCGGATGTTGCCTACTATATGAGAGAGGGAGAGTGAGTAGTTATATAAGAAAATTTGAAAGAGAACAATGGAAATTCAGAATATGCGTACGTGGAGTTGCTTTTATTTGGTAGCTACGGTAGCTGTAGTTATTACGTTCACGCCCAGGCCACCCGGCGGGCGCGCAACGGGCAACGCGATCACGGGCTGAACCTCCCAGATAGACACGGCAGCGCAATTCAACGAGTCGATGTACCCGCGACTGTTGAGCTGAGCCGATGTGTACATGTACGGGTGCGCATATCAACGGCCGGACCATCATTCCTGTGACAAATTTACGGTAAGCCATCAGTTTTCGGTGATAAAATATGAAATCAATATTCCCTTTTTTCACGAGGTAAACGGTTTTCGTTTTCTTTCAAACTTTCACAAATCTTTCAATTGTATTTTACAATGATATTGATATAGGATTGAAGTCTCAAATGTCATTTTGTGCAATATCTGACACTTTACCTGAATCACTTTAAGTTGTGCTCTATAATATAAGATATCAACGTGCAAACATGTAAATGTATATTAGGGGGCTGGATTCAAAGGGCCACCCCTCCGTCATGTATACGCCAGTGAGCTTATCCACTCAAGAGAAGAAAAAAATACACGAACTGCAGAAAAGATTTCTGATAATAATGTACCTAATATATATTATGAATAATATACTCTTATGCGTCATGTCCGTGAACACCAGTTTGCCCTTTTCTCACGTATCACTTCAGACCACCCACCTTTTTATTGATCATATACTGTACTGTTTTATTATCCTACTGAAAATACCCCATTTGCAAAAACATTATTACACATAATTATGATGTACTGTTCCAATATCAATAAACATTTAAAGTTATAAGTTACAAATAAGCCCCAAATAAGGGGTTAAGAAAATGTACTCACCAAACTGTCAAAGAATATTCCAAGGCTTCGTCTTTGGTTGGAGGTAATACGACGATCGTCAATATATTAATAGTTTATCAGCTGGTTTAAATGAGGCAAATAATATGTCGACGGCTACTTCCGCCTTGTTTATTTGTCAGTTCTGTTACGAAATTAGAAAATATCAAATATCAGGCAAAGTATCTCATCGCAGAATCTTATCTCCATTGTGATATTCATCCAATTGACCAATTCAGCAATGTAAATCATACAAATGAGAATTTAGTAACTTAAGGTCAGTTTGACACGACAGCTATTATGAGAAAGATGGCGACGTATCTATGTTCACGTGACTTCGACCACCAATCATAACATAGAATTGAGTGGAATGATATACAATTGATCGATTTATCATAAACAGAGCAACAACGTTTCCACACAATAATTCCGTAGGAAACAATTAAATATTTGCGCGCCAATTGGGCTGAGAAGAATTGTACGTGGCGGAAAATACCCCATATATGCACTAAAGACCTTGCCCATGGCGTAGGACCAGGATAATTTAAACCAGGTACATAGACGGTGCCATAGAGACGCGCGTCAATCTCGCGGCATCTAAACATGCTATAGATGCAATATTCAAAGGCGCTTTTATTTTGTTACCCTTGGTCGTAAGATTCAGTTCAACCCCGCGCACTTATGACGTGCACATCCTCAACTGCCTAGTGATTATAGTAGCCCGACCTGCCTTATAAAAGTACGATATAATATGACAACACGAACACCAAATGCGAGGACATTAACCGGTTTTTAACTCAGGGCGAAGTCATGGAACTTCTTTACTAGGGGATGGTTTTTTAATAGCTAGTGAAAATATGTCCCCTTGTTAATTTGCCCTTACCAACATGACCAACGTGTGTTTATAATGTGTAAGGGAGGCGCGGGGGGGGGGGGGGGGGGGGGGGAGATTGTCCATGGGTTTCTGTGAGATGATAATAATCGACACAACTATGGAGGGGGAACCGTTCCCCCATTCCTCATGGCTACTTCAATGCAAAACAATTGGGCTATTCATCAACTAGATTTCTATTTTTTGCCTATGATGTTCACGCGATACATAATTTGTAGAACTTGGTCTTTATGATGATGGTTCAGCATCAACCTATTTGTTTGAACTGTTAACAAAGAGGGCATATCGCGGGGACTGTGTGCAATTAGTCATGCTCGTTGCACAAACATCTATGCGTTGGTCTTACTATTGATAATTTATTCATTTTTACCTCATCCAGCTTTAAAAGGTAGAACCCATTGAAAAGTAGGGAAGGCAGTGCCAAGTATTTTCATAATGGCATTAGTATCAACTGATTTGTTTCATTATATATTTATAATCAACATAAAGGTAAAGCTGCATTATCTGCTTAACTGAACCTATCCTTTGTGTACTTGCCAATGTAAATAACACCTGCACAAACATTAGTTGATGATGGTAATTAGAAGATGGTTGTAATGCGCTACAGACAAATACAAAACAAGTAATTAGGGTCGAGCACAACAATGAGTTGTACGTATTTGATGCAATAGTTTATTTCCCATATAGAACTGCTATTCCAATACCGTAAAGAAATTTGATATGTGATACATTTGTGTGTTGTAGTTTTAGTCTTACTACAATAGATCAATATCTCTTCCTGTTTAGCCTGATAATGTACAAGACTTCTAAGAAACCCTCTTATTGTATATTCCTGTATTCTATAGATTAAACTTGACTCTGTTCCCCCTATTCCCCCATATAAGTTAAACATTGTTCTAATATTAAGACTTCTCCCCTGTACCAGACTTCCTCGAGGTGACATCTCCAGCTTTTATGCTGCTCTGGCCATACTCTATGTATTGGAACCAGCAGAGTAGTCAGTGATATATCTGATATATTTGATCTATTTAACTATACTTTATCAGCCAGTTATTCTACTTTGTTATATTTATCCATGGTCATCATAATTTGTATATGTGAACTAGCTATCGGATTAATAAAATCAAATCGAACTATAATTAAACTGGACTACTACGAGTCTTCATTATCTCTTCATCTAAGTTAACACTCCACCAAATCCACGTCTATACCTCGTAACCCTGAGTGTTGCATTATTCACTGACCGCGAAAATCGTGTACAAGGTCAGTGTAATGAGTTAGTGAATGTCACTTTGCATTGTGCTCATTACTCGGACATATAGCGTCCATTTAACTTGAAATTTTAGCACAACACCCAGTGGACATCTCAGATATTAACAATATACATTGGATCAACCACTCATCACTTTTTGGACATTTCAACAAAGTAATAGTAGATCCGTTTAATGCTTCACTCCAATATTAGATCACCCTCGAGGAAAGAATATTCATGGTCTTGATCTGCAAACACAAAGCATGACAAATGTTTTCAATCGATTCCAGTAACATTTTCTAAGGCAGCGCCTTTAGTTTGCAACTGCCAAAAGTACTGGAATACTGGAATCCTGGACACTTAGAAATCTGAAGCAAGGTTATTTTGAAAAAAACTCTACCAAGGAAAATCTCTTTAACCCTATCAAGCCCAAGCTATTATGGCATTCCCAGGTTTAAGGGGGAGGGTCTCATAGGGCCCCCTCTCTAATTTCTTTATTATTCAATCGACCACTTTCATATTTGGCACATGTGTCAAGAAGGTCAAGCTCTACAAGTTGCAATTGTTAAGGTCACCATATGAGGGCGCTATTTACAATAATATGATGAAAAACATATCAGACTCTAGAAGTTCTGAGCTGTTTTCGCCAAATGGACTGCTATCAAGTAGGCAAATTTAACTTTTTAACATAACTATGTAATATTACATATTCTGGAACATAGATCATGACATTTCTGAGAAATTGTATGGGTTTTAGAGGCCCATTAGGTCCGCAAAGTCATTGTGGAAGTGACCTTCACACGACTTATCAGACACATTTTTGAAGTACGTATGCAATTTCTTAAATTTTACCCTATAAACTTTAACCAAATTTCATATCAAAATGTTTGTAGACATCATGAGAAACCCCATTAGCAGATTTGAATCACACAAATATCATTAAAATACATCAAAACTATATTTGATTTAATTCTGATTATATTCATTGTTTTCGCCATTTTGTCTTTAAAAACCAACAAAAAACTGATGATTCTCATAAAATTTGACCAGAAAAACAGCCAAACTTCACTTGTTTACTAAAAGAAAAACAAACAATTAAAAAAAAAATCAAAAACATGCTCTTCAGCTTATGGTTACCATGGCAACACGAAGTGGCCAATCAAGTCAAAGTTTATACCAAAATGTTCACAATAAGATGTTAGGAAAAGTCATCAAATTTGGTGACAGTCGAATAAAAACTGTGGAAGCGATGATCGAAAGTATGGTAGAGCTCCCCCCCCCCCCCCCCCCCCCCCCTTGGGCTTGATAGGGTTAAAGAGATCATTATATCGCTACCAGTGACGTAGATCTGTTTTGAGAAGTGGGGAATGATGCGAGGGAGCGGAGCGACCAAGCCCGAAGGCGAGTAGCGCCCGAGAGGGGAGGGTGTGGAAGGGGCCTTCCTCCCACGGTAGGGAGCTTTTAACAATATTTTACTCAAAATAGTGCAATCTGGTACATACCGTGGAAGAAAATTGTATATACTAAAATTTAAGCATGACTGAAATCATCATCTATCATGATTCGACCGACATACAAACGCAAACGAACATACGCACACGCACACACAAAACGCGCAAACACTGTACATGCATGTCTATACTAATTTGGGGGAGGGTATTACCCGCTCCCACGTGGAAATATTTTTATACTTGGTGTTTAAAATATCATTTTAGATGTATGGTTATTATTGCTATGATCATTATTATTGTTATCATGCATTTTATGAAGATTTAACTGCTAAAAAAGTTGGGAATGTTTGCACAGGCCACCCCCCCCCCCCCCTCCCGCACCAAAAAAGTGGGGATATATCCACCCCCCCTACATCCCGCCCGTGATCTCGACCCTAGCAAGCTATCTCCAACATTTAACACATGCAAATCTAGATTTATTATAGTCATGTTTAAATTGCTATTATTGTATTACTGTGAGTGAGAAGACAACATGTTTGTAATCAATATTGAATACCATTTGTTTCTTTATAAATACGGAAATCGGCACAAATGCATTTGTGTTAAATCACATTTAAAAAAAAACATGAACATTTCGAGATTCGCCTAAGACAAAATTGTACATCAAACGATGTGCATCAGCTGATAAGGAAGAATGTTTTTTTTGTTTGATGTAATCATACTTTTGTTATAATACTGTGCCATCTTTTTTTAAACACACGGTATTTTGGAACTACAGAATTTAGTTATGTTAACATTTAAAGGGATCTAGTAACTTTGTCGAAATCCACAACACTTACTAATGTACTAGACTAGCGATTCTCGCATACGTATACCAATGGAAAACGGTTTCAACAGGTTTTTGTTTTTCAAAATTCTACATCGTGAAAAACATTTACGACTGAAAATGCTGAAGTGCTCTGATGTTTCAACTGGAAAATTATAACTGTGTACAATGTCAGTTCAATTTATAGTAAGCGAATTTTACTTTGCATTTTCGCCCTCTGCTTGGCCCTATCTATTTAACTTGAAACTTTCACACATTACTTAGTGGACATATTACAACAATACACATTAATCAACCGTTCATCACTTTTTTCATGCAAGTGCCAACAAAGTTACTAGATCCCTTTCTCTATATGTTTGAATTAATTATTTTTAAAAAAAATGCATAATTTCGGTGATCCCTCGCATATATCACCAAGTTAATTTCTATCCCTATCCTTTATGTCAGGTTTAGCTTTTGTTTCTGGTACGAATGCCGTCATAGGGTTTTCTATAGCTCAGTCGGTAAGATCACCTGTCTAGCAATGAGGAGGTCTCGGGTTCGAATCCCGTTGGAATCCCATTTTCTTTGCTCATTTTTAATCACATTATATATTTCTGGTCAGTTTCTCTATAATTGTTTTAATTAATCATTAAAAAATGCTGCATCCGTTTCGGTGATCCCTCGCATATATCCCCAAGTTGATTTATATCCTTCGGGTTTGTGTTGACTCAGGTTTATAATAGCTTCTGACCTCACGAGCAATGAAAATTAATTGGTTTCTGGGACGAATGCCGTCATAGGGTTTTCTATAGCTCAGTTGGTAAGAGCACCGGTCTAGCAATGGGGAGGTCTCGGGTTCGAATCCCGTTGGATTCCCATTTTCTTTGCTCATTTTTAATCATATTAAATATTTCTGGTCAGTTTCTCTATATGTTTAAATTAATTATTTAAAAAGCTGCATCATTTCGGTGATCCCTCGCATATATCCCCAAGTAATTTGTAGACTGCGATTACAGATTCACCACGTCATCTTCCTCGCTCGTGACAGCCCTAGCTTGGGTGGGACCGACTACACATCCGGCGACTCCTTGCACAGTGCACGCTATTTTACAAGAGCCATCATCAGCTAGTCCACGTGCCTTTCTCACCAGAAGTCCGCCAAGCCAACTATTATTCAAGACACGATCACAACCTGAAATTCACCGTTCCATTATCTACTATTGACTCGTACAAGTTCTCTTTTTATCCTCGGACCATACGAGTCTAGAACCATCTACCTAGGCCGGTCGTCAATACAACAGGACTGACTTCATTTCAAATGGCTGCATTACCCACCATTAGAGTAATACCGTCTCATGTGGGCTCCCACGTTGTTTAAAGGGATTGTTGAGTTTTGGTATAGAGGGCGCTACACAAAATAATTTGTTGTGAGATAATGCAAATCTGAGTGTAAAATTTGAAGGAGCATAATATTTTAATGACAGAATAAACTTGATTTGATCAAAATCGGTTCAGAAATGGCTGAAATATCGATAAACATAGCCATTTGTAATAAATGTGGGGCCCCACAAGTATTCGATAATTTTGAACTAGCCGTTAATTATTTTTGTTTAATGCTTCCTCTTTTCAAAAAAATTATAAAAGAAGTTTTTAAATAGTTGTTGTTTATCTCTCTATCTAATCACTATTCTAACAAAACATAACATGCACAATATTTTATTTAAAATGATGAAAACCGATGAGTGTTTAGAGAGCGCCCTCTTGAATTTGAACGGCTCTTTTTTGATGATAACAGACTTTTTACTTAGTCATTTGTAATTTTTGTATTCCTTTTGATCATGTTGAGTCATAACTATTAGTTTGTAATGTAATGGTGCTGGTTTTGGTTACTCAAATTCAGTTTGACCAAAACTGTACTCTCTTTACCAGAACTCAACTATCCCTTTAAACGTCACTACACTTGTTTTTTACTTGCACATTTTACTCTTGCATCTTTATTGTATATAAATGCAAAGTGAAAATTGTATTATGACACCTCCTGACGACACACCAGCACATCATCCCAGTATAGCTTTGCAGCTGCATCAAGGGATTACCTCATCAAGTATCAAGTATCCTGCGGGTTAATGTCAGGTTTATAATAGATTCTGACCTCAAGAGCAATGAAAATTAAGGGGTTTCTGGGACGAATGGCGACATAGGGTTTTCTATAGCTCAGTCGGTAAGAGCACCTGTCTAGCAATGAGGAGGTCTCGGGTTCGAATCCCATTGGAATCCCATTTTCTTTGCTCATTTTTAATCACATTAGATCCCTTTACACGTAATTAGTCTACATAATGCATGCATAACCGAATCATGGATTGAGAAGGAATCGTGGAAGTACATGGTAACAATTCTTAATATCTAATGCGAAGTATTGCGATATAAAAGCATGTTGTTATTTTTGTTTGAAAACATACTTACCGACATCTAAATCACCATCAATTTGGTTGGCCGCCATATCAAATGGGTCATTTGTTCTACTTTCTTGTTATTTGAACATTGTTTGCTGTGTTGCTAGCGAGTTAAAAGACAATCACTAATGTTGCTGCAATCTTCTGTATGTTGTACGTCCAAAAAAATGTTGTGAAAATATTAAATATCCTTGAAGATTATTTGAATCCGATCACGAGGACTGCAGTCAAATCATAATAATGAACACGTTAGAAAACATAAGCAATCACCAATACAGTGTATACATTCTTGCTCGAATAATCTATATATATCGATGAGTCATGTGACTCGAGGTATACACCGCGTCGCGGCCTGAAGGCGCTCGGGCACTAGTCAGTATAATTATGCATGAAAATCCCATTAAGATTCCATCTTCTGACTATAGTTTTGGGGTATGGTTGTACATTAAATCGATCCGTGGTAAGACACTAGAGCTATAGTCGAAATTGAAAATATGTTTTGTTGTAGAATACACGACTTCAACTCGCAGATCGTCTCAAATAAAACAAAACGTGTGCCTGCAGCTGCAACTGGTAGTGTATTCAGATAACAAAGAGCCCACAAATTTGCACGAAACCATTCCTCGATTGACGTCATGTTTACGGGGTGATTATTAAAGTTATTTGCCAACCAAAAAGTACTATTCAGTCAGTGCATGGAGAGTGTATAATTCATGATTAGCCAACTAGTTTTTCATTAACTCGTCATTTTGGGGAGATTTGCTAATTTCTATAGTATACATTTTAAACGGAAGTATCATTTTCGTACATCATGGACTAGTCTAGGTAAACAAAGGGACGCCTACATTGGTGCCCTGATTTGTCTGAGTAAAACCCTGTGATTGTTATGGACGTGTCCTGTCAACATTGAACGTGTAGCACATTCGGAGGGAGTACATAACAACTGTAGTCACAACAATGTTGTATTTCTTTCTCCTATCTTATCAGCAGGGAATCGAACTACGAATTATACTGGACTGGTCATATTGCATGATCACATTTATTAATTACGCACATGCTTTTATGTAGGCCTACATGCATTATGAGATTATGAGAGTGAGGACTTTATAGTCGACTTGTTGCTAACTTGAGTTACGCATACCACGTCCTAGGATAGAGACTACTCTACATGATCCGAACTTTGTAGACAATCATTCTGTATAATTTGGGAATATTTCCACACCATATGAAAGAAGTACAAACAGTTGCTTAGCGGCATTTACTTCCTCAACCAGTAATACATATCAGCAGTGGCGTAAGGCGTAACGGGGGAGGGGGGGGGGGGGGTGGTGCGTGCCCTCCAATAATTTGAAGAAAAAAAACCAATAGAAAACATAAGGGGACATTTCTTGAAAAAAAGAAAGAAATACATAAGGTGTGCCCCCCATGATTTTGCGTGCCCCTCCCCCCCCCCCCCCCCCCCCCAATCAGTCCGACCACCCTACGCCACTGCCTATCATGTGCATGAATATATACCCGGGCACCACGTTACAGAACATGCATAAAGAGTTGCAATCGCCTGTAAGGTTGCGATTAGTTTTAATTAAGTCAGAACATCTAATTCAACGCGCAAATCTGATTGTTTAAAATGTGCATAAATTATCTTCTGACTTGCAATTTATCAATTCCAAATTTACAATCGAATGAAACCATGGTTACTCTGTCTGCCATATGGGCCATGCTGTAATTACAATTGGACGGATAATGCGCCTATAAAAGAAAACTTAAAGGGATAGTTGAGTTTTGGTATAGAGGGCGCTACACAGAATAATGAAAAACTGAGTGTCAAATTTGAAAGACCATACAATTTTAATGACAGAATAAACTTTATTTGATCAAAATCGGTTCAGAAACGGCTGACATATCCATAAACATAACCATTTGTAATAATTGTGGGGCCCCACAAATATTCAATAATTTTGAACTAGCCTTTAACAAATTTTTAAAAATGCTTTATCTTTTTTAAAAATTACAAAAGAGGTTTTTAAATAGTATTGTTGTTGATTATCTCTCTATCTAATCGCTATTTCAACAAAACATCACATGCACAATATTGATTTTGTAATGGTTGAAACCAACGAGTTTTTAGAAAGCGCCCTTTTTGAGTTTTAACGGCTCCTCTTGAATGATAACAGGAGTTTTACTTAGTCGTTAGTAATTTCTGTATTCCTTTAGAGCATGGTGGAGTTTTAACTCACCAGAAACGATATTAAGTAATTATTTATTTTTTGTTATTGATAACGTGCATTGTTCTGTTTTGTTTTGTTTGTTAGTAAATGTAAATGTTGTAAATGTTTGTAGTTCACATTCTCTCTCTCTCTCTCTTCTATTTTTTTTAATTTTTCTTAACACCCTATTTTTTCCCAACACCCTTTCCCCTACATAGAACCTTCTTCTCTGCTTTTCTCTGTTTTTTTTCTTGTTCCATTTTGCTCTTTTCCTCTCCATCCTTTTGTAAATATTTTCCTCCTCTCCTTTTCAAATTTCAAGCTATCCCTTTTGTAAATATTTTCCTCACGTTTTCCCATGTTTAATCATTCATAGTCTTATGAGGTAGTTTTACTTTTTTTAAATGTTTCAAAGTAATTAAAACATTGATGTATTATATTTTATGGGGACCTTGCTCTTACAAGCTCAGCTTCTTTAAAGGGTACCACCACCCAAAAATAATATTCTTATAAATGAAAGGTAACATCTTTAGTATTCCATTCCATCAACAAGTTCACAAAAATGTTTCCAGATAAAAAAAATATATAATTGGAAAACGCATCACCATTCTAAAGCATGCGTCCATGGGTCTGCATGTACGAGACTACTTTGTCCAGAGCGAACGAATCGCCCGGGATTCTATTGTCTCCAAACGTACGCGTGAATAGCATTGGCGCACTCGCAAATGTATGGCCCGTACGGAACTAGGAAATAGTAGTGGTTCCGTAAGTGGTGGGTATTAATTGCTTTGTTTATGAATTACACAACCCTTTGCAAAATGTTGGGTATCAATTTGATATCACAAAACGGTACCAAAACATATAATTATGTGTTGTTCTTTGCCTG
Organism: Echinarachnius parma; assembly: GCA_037951105.1. Classification (NCBI taxonomy): domain Eukaryota; kingdom Metazoa; phylum Echinodermata; class Echinoidea; order Clypeasteroida; family Echinarachniidae; genus Echinarachnius; species Echinarachnius parma. The sequence goes on along the minus strand of JBAMJV010003823.1, from coordinate 106,786 downwards.
GTGGTCCCCTTTAAGGTCTCCTCTTTCTTTCATGACTTGTTTAGAAAACCCCATTTGGGTTGTATATTTATATAATATTGACTGGCCTGGAGTGGTATATCAGAAATATTGCATTCGCTAGGATCATATTGCACGAGTCGAAGACGAGTGCAATATTATGATCCTAGCGAATGCAATATCTCCGATATATCACGAAAGAACAAGCCAGTCAATATTATTATTATTATACATACTATCCAGAGCAAAACATAAATAAACAAAAACATACATCTTACTCCGTCTTGTTCAGTGAAGAAGACCAATTATGCATTGAATCTCAAATTACTGATTAAACATTTTCAACCCATGAAGGGCCATTTGCGCGTACTGTAGCAGAGGTGCGTAAACGTACTTATACGTCACAATTAGATACGCGCAAAGCCATTCATGCGTCATTAGCCGCATTCAGACGATAAAAGCAAATCTCGTGGTTATCTTGTGGTTATCTTGTGGTTTGCAATTCTTAAGAATATCTTGTGGTTTGCGCTCGTTTGAACACGCAAAACTCGTGGTTATCTTGTGGTTTCCAAACCACGAGATTGCGCACACTGCAAAAAATGCGCAATCTCGTGGTTATCTTGTGGTTTGCAAACCACAAGATAACCACAAGATACTTGTAAGATTTTGCGCAGAATGAGCGCGCGATAAGCGCGCGACTGCGCGCAGTCTACTTTTTTTACCGTCTGAACACAATCAGCTTCGAGACTCGTGGTTTGGGTTGACCTCATGACCGAGATATGCTTCCGGTGTGAAAACAAGTCAAGTGAGCGCGCGTGACCTCAAATGAGAAAGGCGCGCATGCTACTTCCGGTTTTAATTCTTAAGAATTGCAACTCTCGAGAATTGGCATCGTTTGAACACACATTTTGAAGTTCTTAAGAATTGCAATTCTTAAGAACTTGGCTTTCATCGTCTGAATACGGCTATTAATAAACGCGCGTATGAATTTGCGCACTTCTGCGCTGGATTTAGCCTTTAGTCAAGGCTCTATATGGCTTGGAGATTCTATATGCGATCGCGAGCTAGCTAGCTGTGAGAGAGCTAGATACTATTAAACTGGCTCCATATATAGCCTTTAATCACTCGATTCGGAGTAATTTATTAATGAGCAAATTCATGAGAGAAATCATCAACCAATCAGATCGCTAGATGTGGATACCGTATGCCTAATCGGTGGCCTGTTCCATCGTGTATTAAGGGGTTTATTTAGTATCAGACATTAATGTTATCATAACTTTCATAATGATAAAATATGAGATACATTACAATAAAAACTAAAGCATAACAATACCTTTTTGCATCCATATCAAATCTCAACTCTTTATTTTAAAAGAAAACAACATATTCTGTAATGACGTACCCTATAAATAATGGACGCGTCCGCATGAGCACTGCAGAGCGGTGTTCAGTGCATACAGCCTACGCTAGTCTGAAGCGGAGACCCTATAACAACCACTACTCTATGCCACTAACAGTGTATTGTGCAAGGTTGCGCGTTTGGTTTTACAAGGCAGCTTCCAAACGAAGACTAACACTGACAAACAGCTGATCAACCTGGTCTGTGCATGTGGCATATGAATATGGGCTTCGTAGCATTTCTACGAAGATTTTCTATGTAAATAAAAGAAAAGAAAACTTTTCACGTTCATGACTGACGATAGGCTTCGCGCTGCGCGCTCAAATTCGGCATATCGCGGTTAGTACACTGCCGGTAGAACCTGCCAGACAGCACGATGCCTATCGGATAGGCTACGCTGGATTGAATATCAGCTCCATGGAGGGGTAATATTATTAGTTACACCCTGCTTGTTCACGCAATACGGGATATATCTACGTTCTGGTTCCATATTCCATGAGGCCGGAGGCCGAATGGAATATATATATAATATCCCTTGCCTTATCAGTTTCAAATATTGTCCATCTCACATGGTCTCCAAGTAATATAAACTGTTCCAAACAACTTGTAACTGTATCCAAAATTCCAAAACAACAGTAACAATAACATATGTACAATGTCCTTGTCCTCCAGTACTTTAATTGTTTTTTGGATAAACATTCACAACAAGGTTGTGAATGGTACATCCAGTGAATGAAGGCATCGCACCCCTGGAACGTGGTGATGTCACGTTTACACGCTGATTAGTGGTAATGACTTGATTGACACTTCCATTTCCAATGCTACGAATTTCTTGAGTTTGTTGCTCAACCTCGAAATTCTCCAAATCTCGCAAAATCGGGCTGAAGTCCAGGTCGAAACCCAGGTCGAAATCAGGCATGGGCAGATCTTCAGGAGGCTCAGGCTCTTGTGGAACAGCAGTAGCAGTGTGAGGCGGTCTTTGTCTTGGAAGTGTATTGATAGGGTGCAAATCCGACGACACTACAGATGAAGAAGGACCAGGATTGGACCTACTGGACTGTATTCCAATTTCAGACAAGGTATTCATATCCAGGGTGTTCAATGGTTGCTGCCCATGTGGCTGCTGTGCGTGTGAGCCTGCATTTCGTACAGGTGCATGACCCATCAGATTCTCACTCAGCGATCTACCCATGTCCATTTTCTCTTGGTTCGATACACGTTGATAGATCGAAAGAGAACTCACCGATTTGTGTCCAGTGACTGCTTGAATTTGCGATGCAGCATATTTCTTCCTTGAAAGGATTGTAGCCCCTGTCACACGCACTGAATGGTTGGTATACACTCGAGATAGTTGATATTTTTCACTCAGCCTTTTCATGAAAGCTTGCAGTGTGTCCAGGCCCACACACTTCTTGTAGAACCAGATGATATTACTGATCTGACATTTCTCTTTTGGCCTCTGCCACAGACTGGGACAGTCAGGATTCAAGTGTTGAATGTAAGTCTCAAATGATGAAACTGGGCAACGCGGATTACCTGGCAACTCTGGCATCAGTGCTGTGTAGCTCTCCCTGTCAAACTCATTATGGTTCTTGTTCAATTCGTCGACAGCTTTGCAGACATATCTTCTGCCAGTATTTGCATCGGTCCTAATGACAAATGTGGATTTTGTCATTTGATGCATGTTTTCGGCTCCACGCCGAAAAAAATAGTATCGAATGTCGAACTGAACTTTCTCTTGTAGAACAACTGGATCTTGCAGACATTCAAAATTATTGTACAACTTCTGGAGATCTATTTCAGCTATTTCAGGATGATGTAAAATTTCCCCTTTTCCAATGTCTTTCAGTTCTCGAAGTGCAGCTTTGAAAGATTCATTTGATGCAGAAAATTCCCTGTCTTTGATAATATCAAATTCCTTCTCATTCGGTGGAGATTTCAGATATCTGTTCAAGCTATGACGGAGATTTTCCAACGTTGAGGCTTTATAAAAAAGCTTGCTTACCGTTGCCGCCGGTACCCGCCGGAGCGTCCCCGTCACTCTTCTGCTTCCGAGCGCCCAACCAGAATCCTTCGAGAGCTCCATTGAGTTTATCAGCGGAAAAACTTTCGAAGCAAACATCATCTGAATAATCGTTGCTTTCTTCCAAAAAAGCCCGAAAGGCCCTGGCCGCTTTCAAGTTCGCTCTAATCGTATTTTTCGGCGTTGAAGATGTTTTCTTCTCGGATATTTCATCCCTGGAGTGGTGTTCAAATCTCCGCGAATTTGCAGCCATTTTGCTGCTGTGAGCGATATCTAGCCTAGCTATCGCGATATCGATATCGATCGCGATAGCTTTCATTCACGTAATACGGGCTCATCTTCAGTGGTTGAAATCGCCACTGCGCATGTGCACAACGATGAAAAACACGATAATTTACATTAAAACAATAACACCAACAAGACGTAAACAGGTAATACGGGCTCATATTACCCGTTTGATCATTTTGACCAAGTAAATGAGGTAAATACGGGTTTGTCTCAAAGACAAATTGACCAATCAGATTACAGCAAAATGGCCCACTAAGAGATAACGTCTGATATTGCACTCGCAAATACACATTTGTAGAGCTACATAATACACGTTACGATGGTAATATCATAACAATAATGAATGCTATGACTGACAAACCCCGAGACGGAAACAAAATACATGATTTATTGAATCGAAAAACTAGCCTGTATGTGTAATAATGACTGAATATTGCACTTCAAATTTTTTGCTTATGCTGTTTGTTCTATTATGTACAATGTAAGAATGTAAGAAATACAATGAACCTTGAACCTTGAACCTTGAACTATTAGTTTGTTATGTAATGATATAGGTTTGGGTTACTAAAATTCAGTTTAACAAAAACTGTACTCTCTTCACCAAACCTCAGCTATCCTAAGCTCGAACAACACATTCAAATAATTCAATTTCGATTCGATAACAGTTTCAAGCATAATTGTACATTATACTTCAGTCCTTTGATAAACTACAGACTGCCACGTCGGCCTGCGATGAGCTGCGAATAAACAATACAAGCTATGAAGGGCGGATCACGTAAAAAGCAACCAAACGTCACAACGGAATGCATTTTTCGCAACACATTCGACCTAATTCCCCTTTAGCGATGTAAAGGAGATTTCAGCTGACATTTGTTAGTGTGATACACACGTACATACCACTATTGACTTGCAAATAACTTCTGAATATTTATAGAAGTTTTTTCCCCTTACCAAAATGGGCAAACTAATGCAATAATCATGAAAGAAATGAATTATGTGAAATTAATATTAAATTATGCAACATTATACCACACCCGCCCCAAAAATTATCTTTTCATCTATACCTTCTGCTTCAATTTGGATATAATTCTTGGGCTTTTAATTATTCCAATTACACTGCACCCTGCACATTGTATATAGTGCACGGAGAACAACCACCATCACTTCACCAACACCACATCACCAACAGCACGCAACACAGCACAGCCCTCTCCAGGACAGCGTTAACGCTTTTGGGAGAGTAATTCTTCAAGGTTCAAGGTTCAAGGTACACCATAAAGTGTCAAGAGCAAAGGAATAAAAGTAATCACGGTTATTGACACTATTCGCCTTTCATAATTATGCGCAATCGATGATTTTGAGCGCGTCGCTGTTTATCTATCGCAAGCCGCGGCAGCTTGTAGTGTGGCCAAGGCCTGACTAATACAAATCACATTTGTAAAGATAAGATTATAATATGAGCACAATGACAATGTAATCATTACATTCTATTTTTGTTTGAAAAATCGAGAGATGCACAAACATTGTGTTGACATAGTTCATACACAGCTGGAAACAATTAATATATGATGTTGTTCAGTTTGGTTGGGGTAATACATAATTATTTTGAACAAACATCATTGTCAAACATGATTTTGTTTGTTTTAGCGGCATATCACCGTATTGCCCCGGAATAGCCACAAAATTGCTACCGAATCGTCCCGTTTCTTTGCTTTCAACAATAATGCCAATACATGGCTCTTATAATGGAAGACCCAACGGTAATGTGTGACTGGGATATTAACCTAGGAAATAATTATCATGATTATGGAACTTTCTTTACACGCGGAGGGGCAACCAACAGTCTTTCCTCTTTTCTCCTATCATCGCAGCTGCTCATTCCCCAGCTTTAAAATATTTGTCACGCGATAAATCCTTTGTTAGCGTGATAGAGGTAGCGCTTTTTATAGCGGCTGATATTTTCAACTCACAATTATTTGTTCTTTGTAGTATAATTTGTAATACATCGTGTAATATAGTCGTGTTAAGTATACACAATGGAAACGCCTCATTGTACTTGCCATGAGCCCCTTTTATACAATATATCCCGATGATTGTTATCGGTACGGTGCGTTCCGGTCTGTCAGCATTCAGACAAAGGGAGGATGTCTATCACAACGGTGTATCATTGTACGTACATGACTCAACAGTAGGGAGTTTTCGATCGCTGATACGAGGACCGTTGACCTATCGTCCCAGTGAAGTACCACATTGAGTTGACTAGGCACGTTGACTGTTGCTATTTAACTTTTCGATTTCATACGACGACGCGCGTTCAAGTCTCGGGATAGTTACGCCATGCATTGCTTGTGCGAAGTTTGCAGAGAATAGAAGATTAGTTTTGTAAACAAAAGGGTTTTAATATCCAATACAGTCAAACCTGTGTATAGTGACCACCAGGTTGAAAGAAGAAAAATGGCCGCTCTTAACAGGTAACCTTTATAGACAGGTTCTATACAATCTTATTAAGACAAACCTCTGTATAGTGACCACTCAATTGAAGCAATACAATTGACACTTGATTGCAAGTGACCTTTATAGACAGGTGCCAACATACAGTCAAACCTGTGTATAATGACCACCAAAGGGATATGAATACTTGGCCGCTATAAACTGGTGTCCATTGCAGACAGTTCCAAAATACCGTTTACAGTCAAACCTGTGTGTAAAGACCACCAAATGAAAACAAGAAAATTGGCCGCTATTATCAGGTGACCTTTATAGACAGGTTCCGAAATATTGTTTACAGTCAAACCTGTGTATGACCACCAATGGAAAACAAGAAAATTGGCCACTATGATCAGGTGACCTTTCAATACATGTTCCGAAAAGTCGTTTACAGTCAAACCTGTGTAGAAAGACCACCAATGGAAAACAAGAAAATTGGCCGCTATTATCAGGTGATCTTTGTAGACAGGTTCCGAAATACCGTTTACAGTCAAACCTGTGTATAATGACCACCAGATTGAATGAAAACAAAATTGCCGCTCTAAACAGGTGACCTTTATAGACAGGTTCTATAAAATCTTATTAAGACAAACCTCTGTATAGTGACCACTCAATGGAAACAATACAATTGACAATAAATTGCAAGTGACCTTTATAGACAGGTGCCAACATATTGTTTACAGTCAAACCTGTGTATAACGACCACCAAAGGAAAACAAGAACATTGGCCGCAATAAACAGGTGCCCTTTTAGACCTGTTCCATAAAATCATATACAGTAAACGTTGTATGGTGACCACCCAAGTGCAACAAGACATGTGGTCGCTATAAACAGGTGACCTTTATAGACAAATTTCATAACACAGTGTACTGTCAAACCTGTGTATAGTGACCAGCCAAATGAAACATTGGAAGTGGGCGCTATAATCAGGTAACTTATTGACAGACTCCATAGAATTCAAATGAGATAGTAAAACCTGTGTATAGTGACCACCCAATGCAGACAAGAAGAGTGGACGCTATAAACAGGTAACCTTTATAGACAAGTTCATTTAAATCATATAGTTCAGTTAACCTGTTTACAGAGACCACAGCAGAGAAACAAGAAATATATATATATGACGTTGTTTGTAATAGCCAAATAGTGCTTGTCGTCACAGATCTAGACCGACGGCAAAACAGGGGTATACACGTATTAGATATCTGGTACGAACGACGGGCACGTAGATGCGCATGCGCACTGCTTCAAAAAATGACGTCACTGTACCAGTCCACTAGTGAACGTACAAATCGAAAAGTCCGTAGTACATGTATAGACGTGAACGTTATTTTCATAACATGTACATACTCTCATGATTCACCTTGGGATAAGACAGGAATGATGCAAATAACGTAGACAATTTGTTATTATGCAAATTTGGGTAATAATAAACTGTAACCGTAATGATGATTTCTTGTACTCGAATCAAAACTTTTCAGTCCAGACTAAGTCAAAAGTATACAACCCGCTTGAATAGAGACGCTTTTCATTGCATGGCACTTGATACTTGACGGTCACCTGAAACATTTTTGCCAGAATTATGCTCTACCGTGTGTCTAAAAAAAAACTATACACTTTTGAAATGGCTGCCGAATAAAAAATGTATGATTCTGGGGGAAAATGTTTATATGTATGGATAGCTTATGGACTCAACTTTCATATGACACCAAAAAGTCCAAAAATAATTCATGCTTGGGTGAGCACTACTCACTTTTGTAAAGGGTGTGAAAATTAGGTTGCGCAGGAATTAGCCTTCCAATTTGTGGGAGGTAAGTCCTTTGGAGCTTACAAAATTGAGGGTGATATGATAAATTCATGATCAATTTCGATCAGTTTGGGTTTGCTGAGTGAATTTTATGGTTTATTAAACCAAACTTTTATGCATGCTGAGTGAACAGGAATTGCATTTTTTTAATTGTAGCATTGTAACTTTCCCTGGAGTGGAGACCAACGAATATGAATTGTCAATATATGCACAATCACACCCAGGAAGAGAGAGAGAGAGAAAGAGAGGGGGGGAGGGGCATACATGTCCTCTTGACCCTTATCCCATCTACCCAACAAAGTCCTACCCTACATTTCACCTCCCCTGCACCATGTACCATCACCCCGTCCTGACTCCCATGAACACACCACTGAGCCTACCAGGGAAAGTTACAATGCTACAATAATAAATGCAATTCCTGTTCACTCATGCATAAAATGTTAATCCCATAAACCACAAATTTCACTCAGCAAACCAAAACTCATCACAATTGATCATAAAATTTTCATATCATCCTCAATTCCGTAAGCTCCAAAGGACTTTCCTCTCACAAATTGGAAGGCTAATTCCTGCGCAACCTAATTTCCATACCCTTTACCAAAGTGAGCAGTGCTCACCCAAGCATGAATTATTTTCGGACTTTTTGGTGTTATATGAAAATTGAGTTTATGAGCTTTCCATCCAAATAAACCTTTCCCCCCAGAATTATATATTTTGTATTTGATATCGTCATGAGTACATTGTAGTTTCAAGAGATAACATAATGAATAACAACATGCAATGCAACTATAGCTATAAGATGCATGTTTTAAATAGTTTCAATTAAAAGACAAGAAATTAACAACTCAATATATTCGACATTATAACTCACATCAGCATAATGTGTTGGTGTTTATGCATGGCAAATACAGATTGTGCAAACACATTCAGTAGTCAGTATAGTTAAATATACAATATAACACAGCTTCAAATGAAAGTTAAATTAAATAATAATGTAACGAAAGTGCTTTACACAAATATATACAAATAAACAACAAACAACACACCTGTAACACATAAGAATTATTAAATGTGAAATATCATTATTGAAGTACTCAATATATTCAACATTATAACTCATATCGACATGTCATGGTGTTTATGTATGACAGACACAACTTCATTTGAAACATGTTCAGTACAGCTAAATATACAGTACAATACAGATTTAAATTAATGTCGAAATTACATAACAATGTAAACAAATAAGTGTTTTAAACATAATACACATATACCATGTCATACGTAACGTTAACAGTTGAAGTTCGTGTCAGTATACATGGTATAATACATTTCCATTATAATATTTTCATTATTTTGTTCCTTATCGATGTGAACGCTTCACGATCATCAAACATCCTGTAAGTGTGAGTTTGGGTTTGTGTGTTGTAATTCCTCTTACAAACTAAAACAAATTATGTTCATGATGTGTACTGTTAATCGACAGATATTTCAATAATACATGACTAAACCGCATAACTCTTTAAAAGCTTTACTATAAGCTTTGCAATTATAGGCAACACTTAGTTTTAGAAGATTATCAATATGAACAAAGACATGTTTCAATTTGATGCGATAATAACAATACAGTCATGTATACAAATATTAGTTGATGTCCCTGCTCCATTTTCCCCTGGGGTATAGTAAATCTGATTTCATCCGTTGATTTCAATATCTGTGTTGCGATAAATTACAGTGTCATTTCGCACACACACATACAAGGCTGACAATGGGTGGACAGCCTTGCAACTTGATATCGTTTCTTATTCTTTCTTCATGCTCATGGTGATAAAATATCACCGAAATAATTCTTTAATTTCATTTTAAAAGTACGTTTTACATGTGCAATAAGTGCAGTAATAAGTGTGTCTGCAAAGTAATAATAACATATTCTAGTGTGCTGCAAAACGTACTGTATTGGCACATTTACATTGCCATGAATACGCTGTATATTTGCACATACATTACACAAGGCATCTAGTAAAGTTAATATGATCGAAAAAAGGGGATAACATGTTACATGTATAAGGTAAATTATTTATACGGTAATATGGATACACAAAGTACAAAACTGTATCATTGACATATTCACATACGGTAAATATCCATGTATGTCATGATACAGAGTAGAACTCAAACACTGCATGTATTATAAATTTGAGTCTATGAATACGGTAAATTGGTCAATTTGTATAATGTGGTGTATATATCAAAATGCAACGAGATCTGATTTGGGTCCAAGACAATATTACTTGAAATGAACACACATGTCATACCAAGTGTTGATTTGTATACAAGGTAATTCCTGCTTTGAAGTTCAGACTAAGTAAACATTATATTAAAATGAATAACCGTGTTGTACCTTGCAATATGGATCAATTTCATAACTCGCAGTGCTTCAAATATAATGCAAATTTTACGACTAAAGAAGACACATGACTTTACGTGAGTTTACATGAGTTGCCGCGTCATATTGTATAAGGCTACGTACAGTGAGTGTTGTATATTATATATTATAATGGTAATATTTACCACTTTTGGTTCATAATGGCAATTTATTTTGTGTTAACATTTAAATATAAACCACGGCGTACGAATGTTTCAAAATATGTGATATACATTCAATCTGATTAAATCTCACAAGTCATGTGCAAAAAGTAACTGAACTGAAGTTCGGTAAATTTAGAAGTTCAGCATTACAATAATACTACATTCATTGCATACATAACATTTAAGGTACTACATAAACATGACCAGTAAATTAATTACTACCAATTTTCAGCAAAATACGATGCAAGTAACAGTACATATATTTATATAAACACGATCGATGTTCTCAAATACAATTTAACACTTTTTAAGTATTCAGTCCACTCTTACTGCACTTTTAGTGGCTATATTTAACATGATTATGAAATATTGATGCTTTACTTTACAAACATTTCGTGCATGTATGCACGTGACAGTTTTACACAGATATATGGTGCAGGATGTAACATAGTATGTGATGCACGATTTCCGTTATAATAACATCGCTCCGGTAATTATTGTATTCACCGTGTTTCTTCAATTTTGTCAAAACAAGTTCAATTATTAACATGCACCTTTATAACATAATAATGACATTTCAATTCGTAGCAGTACAATCAACGAATGAATGATTGCGCGTGACTCTTTATAATAACCGAACATTCTTATTCGAGAAATATATATTTCTCGAATAAACATGTTCGTTTATTGGCGGAGATGTCAAAAAGGGGTGGAGCACGATTTACGTAATACTATCATCGCTGTTGTTATTGTCATACTGTGTCAGAAGTATTGTTGTTGATGTATAATGTTTATTTTTTTTTGTTTAAGCATGCTCAATGATCACGCATATTGTTTGTTATCAGAATGCCTGTTCTTGCAAAATGCAATTCATGGTGTTCAGTTACTATTTCGGTAATATTAATCAGACTGTTACACATAATAAAACACGATGGTCTCTGCAGATATTTTCGCCAATAGGTGGCGGTATTTTGGCAGTTCTCCCCACAGAAATACAGCCATCGTTGGATCTTCCTCTTATCGAGTGGAACGGGTTCGAAATTCGTAATTATATATTTCTAGCCATTCCACAAGGGGGATTACTAACACTATTACTAACACTATCAGGCATAGCCCACCATTAAGGTGTGCGTTTTTTAATGTGATACGTGCATAGGGTGTAACTCTCCTACACGCAGGTCCTCCATTTATCGCCCTATCCGAGGGACGGACTGTTTCCGGTAGTATCCGTCCTTTATAAAGCAATCTATAATTTATAGTAATCGCTACCAACACAAGGTAGCAGTCATAGCCCGCCTGTAGGGAGAGAAGGTGAACTGAATGCATCAGGAATCACCCGAATACTAATGAATAGTGGACATGGTGAATCAGATGTAGTATGTGCATACTGTGCCTGCCCTTCACACAAGGCCTCAATTTAACGTCTTATCTGAGGGACGCATTGCATTCCTACACTCTAAAAACACCCGGGTCAGAATTGACCCGGAAAAGAGTCCGTTGGGGCCACACTCCGTTCAGGGTCAAAAAAATGACCCGGAATAGGGTCATGAAGACCCGGAATGAGGTCACATCTGACCCCATTCCGAGTCATTTTTTGACCCGGAATGGAGTGTGGCCCCAACGGACTCTTTTCCGGGTCAGTCTGACCCGGGTGTTTTTAGAGTGTAAGTATCCTTTCCTGTATAAAGGAATACTAGATCTATATCAATCTCTACCAGTACCAGCATGACCAACACATGGCAGCAGTCGTAGCTCATCAATGTGTGCAGTTGCATCGTGCAATGTGTGCAATTGCATCGGGATTCCCCTTACTCTGAATGAATAGTGTATCATCTTTACATACATAGGATGTGACTCTCCCCCAGACCAGAGAACATGAACACAATAACGTGAGTTAGCTAAATTGTCCAGGATGACAATATGCCTGCCAGGTCAGCTGATGTGTACGATATGAGACGCGCTCATCGTTAATATGATGAAGCTGTGATATGAAACTCGCCTGCCCGCCTTTTCAGAGTAATAGCTGATGATGGGCGAGGAGTGAGCACATTAAGAAACGGGCAAGACAGGATCGAGTCATACTTCATACTTTGGATGTTTGAACAGGTTAGTGCGACTCCCATGTCCAAATAGAGGAAGGATACCAGTCATATATGAACTATATGGACTTGCATTGCAAGGGACATTAAGTGTGAACTGGGACTTGCAGACATTGATGATGGATACAGAGTCATGGCGTTGCATTGTGAACTCAATCTCAAATGCATCCGCTGAGTAGTAGTAGTATAGTAGGATTTCAAAAGGCGTAATTTGCATAGCATGCACGGTTAGAAGCGCGTTAACACAGCAGAGTGAGTAAGCACAAACTTCTAGCATAAGAGGGCGCAAACTAGGGCGTTCGATTACAGTGAGGTCTGCAGTCAGATGCGCTCTTCAGTGAGGTCCGTTTAGACAATATAGAGCAGACTACATGACTAATGCAATGCGAGGAGTGAGCACATCAATGATCAATACATGGTGAGACAGGAGTCATGTATATATGAGTTTCCATTAAATAATACAATTATTAGCTGCATCTGTATTGTGTTTGTTTTAACAATACAAAAGCTTTTTGCTGCTGATTTTAATACAAGATAATGCTGATAGTGGGAATCAATAGACTCCGGAGTAATGGAAAAAGCTTGGACTATAGGTTAGCAATATTTTGTTCGCAGCATTTCCCAAGAATAACCTTACGTTAGCCAGTTGAATAAATTAACCATGGGTTTTCATATCCGTATTTGTTAGCATTAGGCTGAATAAGCCTTTGTACATGCACAATGTACTTTTAACCTTTATTTGTATAACTCAAATTAAACAATCCAAACATCTGCTCTTGGTTTAGCCCCGACCTAGGGTTTTGGTAGACGGCCCATGTCTTGCGGAATGTCATGGACGACTATATCATTATGTGCTATGTTTCTAGCTGAGTTTGTTACTGCAATGTCATCACATAGCCTCCTCAGCATTGCCCCGAAATGTTTGAGCTGATATAGCTCTCTTTTAAGTGTGCCTATTTGAGCTGGGATGGGTACGCCTTCCGATGCACAGGTACGAATTGCCTGATCCAAGATCGATCTTTCTTGCTTGTATTTTTGCTTCATGTATTCCATTTCTCTTAAATGGTCATGATTTCTGATTACTTCTGGTTTCCTTTTTTCAAATTCAATACACATATCAAGGTAGTCACCAGCAGCGTCATTGTATGGGAGTAGAGCATTTGCTTTGAGAAATGAACCGAACTTTGCGGAAATATTCATCATGCACTTCTCCTCGGCTCGTAACTCCTTAGCCGCCTCTGCATCAGCGGCTTGTATTTTGATTTCGACTTCTGCCAAAGATTCACCCAGAGCCACAATAGTTTTTCGAGCCTCATATATGCTCAACGTTTCTCGGACCCTATAGGGGTGTAATTTGGTATTGATGTAATCAAAGAGACGTTTTGTTTCATCAACAGATTTATCCCAGCTCATACTGTATACGTCTATATGTGAACTACTGAATTGCATCCCATTGTGTACACAAGCCAAGTAACGAAAGGATTCATTGTCAAAGCAAAAGTAATTGTGTCGTGTAGCTCGAATCCCAATCCTGCTATGCTGGAGCTCTTTATTGAGACAAGGCAATGTATCACCTGGCCCGTAGAAGGTTTGACGTGCATTTGTAAAGCAAAACACAATATTATCCTTCGCAGAAGGAGCCAACAGAGCAATCATTTCTTGGATGCAATAGGAAAACATCACTGTAAGGATATTATTGGGCTTTAGAAGTATGCACACAGCGTGGATTTCATCGTATTGAGAAAGGTATGACACAACATTGGCAATGTTTGTCCGGTCCGCGGGTATGCCTGGCATATCTCCTATACCTGGTGTGTCAATCAAACGAATTTTCATCCCATCCGTATAAAACACATATGACTTGGGCTTTTGGGTTGCAGAATTCCCAGGTTCCGATTCTTCATTGGCGTTGGGTTCACCAATCTTTATCCGGATCTCTTCCCCTTGCTCTTCCCCTTGCTCTTCCCCCTGATATAAAAAGGTTCCAGGTATTAGGAAACGGAATTGAGAGGAATCCATGGCTGTATTTAGATCACCAAAGAATAGGTAATTCATCAGACCATTTATCCAAGTTGATTTACCGACTCCTGTTTCTCCTAGTATCAATATGTTCATCTCCCGCATGGGGGGATGTTCTGACAACTTATTCTCTAGTGTCTCTTCTGGGTACTTGACATATCCCACACCATGGTTCTTATCATTACAACGGAACGTGCTGTCCATCGCCTTAGATCGACCACACTTGCAGTAAAACAATCCAGTGTCTGTGCATAACAAAACGAAATGCTTGCACTTTGAACACCTCCAATGTAATGAACCACGAGCACATTGGCCAGTGCCTACTACTGCATTTGGGCAGCATAGTTTAACATATGTTCCGTTCTTTGGATACATTGTGAACTTTTGTGGTTTAGCCATTTGGATGAGACATATCTTCACGTCTTCAGCTTCTTTGGTGTAAAGGTCACGGCATACAAGTTTGCCATCGACAAACAAATAAATGGCTGCCATTTTCAGATCATGAGGCCATTGGTTTGATATGTCTTGATCTACCATAATGAACTCATAGTCATCATCTTTACCATGCGCAGCATGTAATCGCATGAAGAATGTCTCGTTTTTTTCAGAGTAGTCAATTTCGTTACCACTGTCAGTCTTGTAAAATACAATTACATTTTGTTTGTAACCTTTGGTGAGCGGGTCGTTTTTTCCAAGGTATATGATACCTTTGTTTCTCAGACTTGTAATAAAGTTTGCTTTCCTCAAAACTTTCTGAAATGTCGCAATGTCTTCGTTGTATTTCAAGTCTGAAAGGATCTGCGGTGTATTCTTTTCTAGAAATGCTTCAAGAACAGACATTCCTACACACCCTGATCTTACATCCTGCACCAATTTCCCGATCTCAGTTTTGAAACAAAACACTTGTACATTTACCACGGATAAAATATTCTTAACTTTGTCGATACATTTATCTGGGATAATGGCCTTGTTTTTATTTAGATCCTTGCATAAGAAATATAGTTCTTCTTTCTTCATTGTGATATGTTCTACAACAATTGCACATTTCTCGGCAGTTCCTTCAGCAATCGCTCTGTACTGTATGTCTAGCTTTAATTTAGGCGTACATATCTTAGCTACATTTTCTAGTGGCATGAGATAGTACGTCAATTGGACCCCTTTGCCTTCGTCTGTACATCTAACTAGGGCAGGTAGAGATCGTACAAGCTCTACTGCACCTCCGAATGAATCAGGAAGACCTTGGTCACCACCTGAAACATCAGCCTTGCAAATGTAAGTCATATTATTTGGCTGTTCATGATGTTTAACTGGATAAGACACATGTCCAGGTTCAGGTAAATCGTGTATAAGACCTTCTAGCTTTCTGATATCGGCTCCCAAAGCCCTGTTTACTTCAGTAGTATCCTTATTTTCTGGGTTATCGTATTGACACGTAACCGAGCATGTCGCTCCCCAGTCAATAGCGACAACGACATGCGTTGCTTTAGTACGTTTCTCGGATAGAATATCAATGGCAATCTTATCTCTGTTCTTCCAGAGTAGAACCTCTTGATTCATGGTTATATTTTTGTACAATAAACTCATGCTCTGGGCACTGGCGCTCTTCCTTTCTTCTGCAAGGTAAGCTCCGGAGCCTGTCAGTTTGACCATCCCCGCCAGCACACTCACCTGAAGGTCCGGTTCTACATCGAGCTTGCTGCACTTCTCCTCAAAGCTGTCCGAGTTGACTACTTTTATCTCTGTTTTACCAATTACCTTTGTTCTCATGATTACGTGCTCAAGATCAGACGGAAATAGGGTACCATTCTGTAATAAATTAAACGGAAAACGCATTATGATCAGCCGAAATTATTGATTGATTGATTGATTGATTGATTGATTGATTGTTTTTGTCACAATATGAAATATATACAGTTGTGCTTTTTGATGTGCTTTGTACGGGGGATCTCGAATTATGTGTAATTAATATGCGAACTTACAAACATGTATCTGTACCGATTTTCGTATTTGCACTGAAAATGGTGATGTACATTTAATGTTTCCGATCTTTTCACTAACAAATATGAAATAATAACCATTACATAATGGCTAGAGCATAACTACATTTGGCTCTGCTAATGTTGGAGGGTTTATCGTTAGTTAACCATGTTCGAGATGGTACGATGTCCCTAAAATGCAAGTTACACTACAAATTACCTTGCTTCAGTATTCTAATTGCCTTTATAGATTCCCATCACTTTTGACAGTTCTTAATCGTGTCGCAAAACTGAAGGCGTTAGGGTTAGGGAACATGTAACTGGAATCGTTTGAAGACATTTGTCGGGCTATGTGCTTCCATATCGCGATCAATGAGCTTCTTTACTTCTTTACGGATGAACTGATAGTGCAGTCAAGACTCGCATTGCAATACCACACATTAATGATAAACAATTAATTCATTAGACGAATCGTTGAAGATTTTGTAAAGCTCATGTTGATTGAACAAAATGTGTCAATTTGAAATCCATTGAAACTAAACTTTGGCAATTGAAACAACAAAATACTAATTTCCGACTTTTCAATTTGTTTGGGACACACGGTATATTGTTAAAAGTATGTCCTGATTAGTTCGTATATTTAATATTTTAGATGCATTAAACCCCGTTAATGATGCCAAATGTGTAATTATATTGTCATGCATTAATGAATGTAAATGGTTTAAAAATGTGATGTCAAAGTCAGTTTGCTCAAATAAGTACTGTGGCGTGAAATTAAGTGAATAGGTGGTTAAGTTCAATGCAAATACAAATAATAATTCACCATTCAACCTAAACACAACAGTGAAATGAGATATCATACAGTCTGTATTATAATGTCTTTCCATATGGCCCCTTACGGTTCGAGTGAAATACCCATTCGTAAAGAGAGCTGCAATGAATAACCATTTGTTGCCATGATTGCATCTAGATCAAATAGTTCCCACTCTCGTTTGCAAAGCAATGTTGACATTACTGATGTCAATTTGTTGTAGTTCGATAATTATACAGATATTCACAATGTTTTGTTTGTCATACGAAACAGAATCGTAACGTTTTTCAGGGATGTTTTGTGATACCGGTAAGTTTATTTATTTCTACTTTACCAGTTATTGCTGGGGAAAATTTGGAGAGGTTACGTACTACAAAACTGTCCGTTGCCATGTTGTAGAGTGCCCCGATCTTGGCTGAGCGTCCCAGTGCTGCTCTTGTCACAGTACTCGTAGAAGGCATCGTGGCAGATGAGACTTCCTGCTGCTGTGTTTGGTTCTGGAGAAGTTAAACATAAACGTGGACAATTAATTCGATAAATGCGATATTAATTACTTCCTTAAACAAGTTAGATGCTTCATTCACAGTGATCCATTACCTTCATTATATGTTTCCAAAATTGATATTTGAGTCGTTAATTGTATACTTATATTATTGTAAGAAACTTCCGAATCGGAATAATGTGTGGAAGTTTAATAAAAAATGAACACTGTTAACCTACTAAAATAAGTTAACATTTATTTTAGATTTATATACGTTCTTGCAAAGTTTTTTTTGCCTTTACCCGTAACATTTACCTTGCTAAGATTTGTTTGTGAATACCTGAAGTTGCCCAACACGAGCACCAGCGCATAGCAAATACATGCGTGTAGTAATCTTCAAGATTGAAGGAAACAACTATACCACGAGGAAGAAGAAGAAGAATTATCAGGATTCGGATACTTTGACTATAA
This sequence comes from Echinarachnius parma, assembly GCA_037951105.1. Classification (NCBI taxonomy): domain Eukaryota; kingdom Metazoa; phylum Echinodermata; class Echinoidea; order Clypeasteroida; family Echinarachniidae; genus Echinarachnius; species Echinarachnius parma. Next base: position 88,342 of record JBAMJV010003823.1, on the reverse strand, counting down.
TCGAAAAGCGTTCAGGAACGCAATTCGATCTGAAATATCGACATGATAGGGGAGACATTTGACCAATCAAATCCTATGTCATTATAGTGGACTATATAAGGGACTCAGACCCCGTTTACAGTGCAGGGCCGGGCCGAGACGCGTCTCGGCCCTGCTTAAATTGCGGTACTCGTCCCCCCAATTTTGATGCGTTTACAGTGGCGGGGCCCGGCCGCCCTTTCAATATCTTGTCGTAGTGGCGCTCTGCATGTAAACAAACACAGTAAACAGACCATTATTTCGGAGGCACGCCGGGGTCACAGAACAAAGGCGCGTTATTTGCAATGAATTGTTTTCCCAATTTGGTACCGCATTTGGCCCTGCGTGCGTTTACAGTGAGAAAAAGCGGGGCCGAGACGCGTCTCGGCCGCGGCCGAGACTACCTCCAGAGCAGGGCCAAATGCGCGGCCACTTTTGGCCCCGCATTTGGTCTTTTGAGCGTTTACAGTGAAGAAAAGGCCGGGCCGAGACGCGTCTCGGTCCGGCCTTTTCTTCACTGTAAACGGGGTCTAAGATGCCAAAATTCATCATGATATTTGGTTCAAATAGTCACAATGTAAACCCCATAAAGCATGTGTAACACCAGTTACCGTCATACTTACAATACACTTTTCACATAATAAACAGAAAATGGACAAAGGTATTGTTTCATGTTAGTATAATATGTTATTAGTTGACCAAAGTACGGTAATAAATCATTCTGAGAAGTGTAGGAATATGAGATATTTCTAACCGATTCAAAAGTATGATTTGTTTATGTATAAAGTCTTTGGCACAGTAACAGTATATAGGCCTATAGCATAAGTTACGTAAGGTCAGTTACCGGCATGTTGCCAGTAAATTTATCAAATCATAAAGGGAAATGGAAATAATTGCTTTATATTGTGTATATCTGTTTCTATGAACGTAGGTACAATGTCATATTTAGCCTGATGGGCGCTATCATTTTGCTGCCATTGGCTAGTATGCTCCCCGGTGCGCAAGACAATTGTGCGGGTTTGACCTGTTAAGTACCCGATGACCAAGGATAATAATAAAAGCGCATAGGGACATGCAATTGTGCTTATGTGTTATGCGCTAAATACAGTTGTTAACTGGTGGTGGAGGTGACCTGTGCCGCCAGATCATTGGGGTGACGTACGCGGCAGGTCACTGCTCATTTCTAGATCTCTCGTTCGCGGCGCTTTTTAGGATGTGAATAAGTTCAAGGACAATGAAACCCACGCAAAATGTTGCTTCCATAGACTTGAAGAGATTAGGAGGAATATTCTCTGAATGTTCGAGCATAATCGGGCAAGAAACAAGGAAACTATGGCTCTTTTAAGATGTCCATTTATTCCTATGTGGAACTAAAATTGGCAACGCACTCTGATAAATATCTGGACTACTCCCCATTTGTTTTGTACACAAATGTTTCCATTTGTACAGTTTTCTTAATAGTCACACTTTTCCATTCCCCAACTTATGAAATGTTATGTATAAATGCATTATATAAACCATATGTTGAACTCAAACGAAGGGTAAACATACATTTTGAGAAAATTGAACCAAATCGAAATTTTGTGTACAAAATGTATAGGGAGTAGTCCACAACTTTGCCAGAGTGCATTGCCAATTTGAGTCACTCGTATAAATAAATGGCTCTTTTCAAAAAGCATAGTTTTCTTATTTCTTGACCGATTGTGCTCAAATTGTTAGGAACTATTCATCCCATTTAGTGTCTTATAGTGCAAACAAAAATGTGTCTGGATTTCATTTTCTTTCAACAAGTGTCTAAAATTAGACTATAGTACAAGATTAGCTTGAAAGTTTCAAATGTTTTCGGCTGAATTCGGTAGAGTTCATGGATCTTCATGGACTTCTTCTTCACCAAAAGTGTTTAAAGACTTTAGCATTCATAAAATACATACCCTGTTATCAGTACGGTTTCCACGATTCATCTGTTGGATGTTTCTCTCGTCCTGTCGCATTGGAACCGTGTTACTGTCATCAGGGCTACGTCCTTGATGGGGCGATGATGGGCCTGTATCGTGGAATATAATTATATAATATAACGTGACGAGTACTGATATTGATGGAAATAAAACACTTTGTGACATATGAACTCCTATGCTTTACTAATCGTTTCGTTCTTGCCCAATAACTATGCTATATCTGATTTATTCTAATAGTGTAATGGCCTAAGTATGATTGCATAATTCTTGCAGACGTATCAGCACATCAATTGCTATATAATAATTTATAAAATGCCATTAAATGTTATCCCCACCCCCAAAGTTCCAATAATGATATATGTGTCTATGTCAATATATCGACTTTTTTATACAAACACTACTACTCTGGGTGTCTACCTTGATTAGAGGATGTCGGAATTAGTTCAACCAAATCCCATAGTCTTGACAACTTAAGGATTTCTCGCAGGTCATTTGCGCGCTCAGGACCAGCGCCATGTTTATTCTTCCAGTCCATGAGAAGCTCCATCGCAGCTTTCCTTGTGTCACCTCTCTCCTTCTGTAGCGTATTATTGACGATAGTCAAGCTAACACCAAGCTGGATCCCAAGACGCTCATATTTGTCGTAAGGGACTTGTTCAGCTATTGTCAAGATGATGCCGTCAGTCAGCACGATGGGGCCACCTGTTGTGGTGGCGGTCCTGTAATTTTTAACCACAGTAATGAAATTAAACTGCGTGTTATATAAAACTCTCGTCACTTCTGAGTTCTGACTGTAAAACAAAATGTATCGCACTGAGACTGATGAAGGCGGGAAGGTGAATTATTTTGTTGGATGTTGTTGTGTTGCATCATGTTTAATCCAGCGTCACGATACAACAGTTAACTTAATTTTGTAGTTGTATATGTAATTTAAATGGTACACATTTCAAAGTTTCGCTTGGGACCAACATAATTATAATGACTATTGATATTATCCCAACTACCGTGAAAAAGTTATAAACATGGCACATTGCCATGTTGGAGGTTGTTTTTTCATATCATGTGAATTACATCTTATTTTGATTTCATCTTTGTTATATATTGCGAAAATATTATATAATGGTATTCATTAAAATGTTTTAAAGATTTTGTTGTTTGATGAATACGAATAATGTAAATGAAATAAAAAGACAAAAGAACGATTTAAAAGTGATGACGTGCGTATAGTATGCAAGTATAGCATGTGTGTAATTCAAGATGATTATTCCTTACATACTTGCTGGTAGTGGGAGGTGCACTCGCCATGGTGCTAATATGTCTCGTCCCTGACTCCGTCCACCAAGTTATTTGTGTGGTCCGTCCATGTTAGTAGACCTGCAAGGGATCGATATAGGCAAAGATAACCCTAATTGCCATGGAGAGAAGCCAGATAACGAGAAAATCTCCCCGCGAGAAATCTTCTCCACCTTCCATTCACAATGTGGTGTTGATACAACTTTATCATGATTCGGGGGCCTTTCGGCAAAGGTTATTCCAATATATTGATATTTTCCTCTTACGTAATGCGATTAAAGCCCAAGTCCAGTTTCGGGAAAGTAACCGAATACATCTATATTGATCAATATTGTTGAATATGTATTGAAATAGGGCTTCTCTGGTAAAATCCGAACCTAAGCATCGTTAAATACAGAAATATCGGAAGAAATCCCATATCCGCCTGTGAAATGCATAAATCCACCGCCCGTTCAGACCTGTCAGCGCCGCTAGCGCTGGGGGAGATATCGACAAGCTAGGGACAAGCCCGTATAGCGCGACACCTCGTGTACACCTCGTGGTCGTGATACACGTAGCGTATATGAGCGATTCTGCGTTGGCGATATCTATCCGGCCCTAGATCAATTTATAATTTTGCAAATATATCAATTAGTAGGCGGTTTCTTGGCCAAATTTGGATAATCCTATATTAGTACAATTATATTCTTTCACATTATTGGTAATAAGAGCTTCTATTTAATTTTGTTTATAGGGGGGCGTTTCCGAAACTGGCCTTTACCTTTAAACATTGGAATCATGGTCATAAATGCCCCTAAAATAGCTGTTTCGTTGAAGAGTGTTTTTCCGCTAGGAATCGCAGAACTAGGTTCCCCGCCCCCGGAAGTAGCGCCCCCGGAAGTAGTTTTCGTTTATTGCGCAATAGTTAGAACGCCAATAATACAAGCCAAGAAAGGTGTTTCTCAACGCTAGCATGACAGAAAACGTCAAAGATTCAGAGTTCTGAGGGAATCCTGACTTAAGCTGCAAAGTTATAATATTGGGCAAGAAGTGAGTGTTAAATTCATGTAATTTGTTGAAGAAAATATAAATTCATAGTTAAGATGTTTAATGATGAAATTCATACGCAAAATCTGCGAACGCTGTAGAAATGGTAATTTGTGATAACATACTAGTATTATAACGCCGTACTCGGTACATGTATTACTGTAGGGCTATTGTGTGGAATGTAACGTATGTGTGTTTGCACAAAAACCAAAGTTGTGAGAATTAAAGGTCCTTAAAGGGATCTAGTAACTTTGTTGGCATGTGCAAAAAGTGATGAATGGTTGATGCAATGTATAGTGCTGTTATCTCATATGTCCACAGGGTATTGTGTGAAAATTTCAAGTCAAATGGACATTGCATGGCCAAGTAATGAGCGAAAATGCAAAGTGATATTGGGTGATATTCACTAACTCACTGCATTCACTTTGTACAGGGATGAAAAACTCGCCCGGAGTTTTTCTTATCTGAATATTTTGATCGTACATATCTTTGTAACGAAAGGGAAATTTGAAAAACCGAAACCGGTCCCATGATTTTATTGTTAATACGAATACAACAAGGTATGAGGGAACCGCTAGAATTAACATTTTATTTTGAGGATTTGGACAATGTTACTAAGTCCCTTTAAGACAATTATTCAGAAGCTTGAATAATAATTATAAGTGCAGTGAAGTCTTGTTATAACAGACCTTTTGGGTATTTTTGTATCAGGGATTTATGTCAAGATTTAAAGACAGAAAAAAGAGGAAATTTCAGCCAGTCATATGGCCATGTTATAAGAGATGTTTTGTAACTGGCTTTGGTATAACAAGATTCCACTGAAGGATAATTTACCTATCAAAGTTTACCTAAAGTCTATAAATGTGTGGAGAGTTGAGCGCATTGATATTGCTGGTTTTTAGCAAGATTTATAATCCCCAGAGTGTAAATAGAAATTAGATGATTTTAGAGACAAAATAAGGTGTAAGATAAACACCAGGTATCAAGTTGATACTTATAGCCTGTGTTTGGTGCACAAGGAATATTTTAGTGCAGATGATACATTTGCGTGCAGAATAAAGCACAATTGAGTCATGCTGAATCAGTCAATGATATTTGACAATTTTATGGATTTAATTTAAATTAGAAAATACTGAGAAGAAATTCTATAGGTTATGAATTATCAAAGTAAGATAATTTATGCATAAAGTAATGCAATTCTGTGGGGATTATAAAAGCTGCTTTAATGATTGAGATGACAATAATGACACAAGCAAACATTGTTATTTAACTGTCACATGATGATTATTGACTTATAGAAATTGCAGAATAACAATTAACACACAGTGTATTGTCAAAACAGGTTGCTTGTAATAATGTTGCTACATATTTACACAATGTAAACAGTGCATGTAGAATTTAGACTAAGGATTTTTTCCTTTGTTTTTTTGCTCTCTGCAGACTGAATAAATACGTGACGATGGTCCTGCATCTCGTCGCTATATCCAAACCAATATTATCTGGCCTGAGTACTATTCTGGGATGTCTTCTTGGGTGAACCATCCATTCAGTTTCTGAGCTGTTGCAGACAAGCATCCGGCATCGCTGCAACCCGGGGTCACTTCGAGCGAGACATCTAATAGACATTTCCAGACTTCCAGTCAGTTTTCAAGACATTCAAGATGGCCGACAAGCCCGACACTAAGGTTGGTCTAAAGCATAAGCGTCGTGCCTGCAAGGGCAGCTACACGAGAAAGGCAAAGGCGCTAGAGAGTATGATAGAAGCAGAGCGGCCCGCAGGAGAACTGGAGGAGGCGTTCAAACAGGCTCAGTCATCATTCCAGATGGTGACCGAGGTGCACGAGACATTTACGCTAGAGATCGAAGATGATGAAGAGTTCGATACTGAAGAGCAGTGGATGCAGGCTCTGAGCGAGGAGTTTACCAGGCTGCAAATAGAATACAATCAGTTTATCAGTCCGCAGTCGCAGTCTGGTCGAACAGCCGGTAGTTCAGCATCTTCAATAGCAGAAGATTCACAGTCGCCTACACAAGCGTCTCACAGTCAACATGATTCGCGAGCAATGTTTAAAGTGGAAAAACTCAAACTTCCCAAATTCAAAGGAGACTTGAGAGACTATAATATATTCCGTAAAGACCTGTCGCGCGTTACAACGGGGTACAGTAGCGGTGATGCGGTGACGCTACTACGATCGTGTCTAGAAGGGAAACCATCTGACTTGATTCGCGGAATTAGCGAAATCGATGCAGCGTGGAAGGTACTTGATGCTATCTACGGGGACCGCAGACTACTAAGCGACGCAATCATGAATGACATCGGTGCATTTCGACCGTTGAAGGACAATGAGGATAGCCGATTTTGTGAGCTGGCGCAGTTAGTGCTCCGGAGTTACAACAATCTAAAGGAAGTAGGCCGTATCGCAGACATAGAGAACGCTCAAATGTTAGCCTTGATTGAGAAAAAGCTGAATGCAGAAGACAAGAAAATGTGGTTTCGCCACTTATCATCAAAGGACATGGATCCGTCTGTCAAGGAGATGATAGATTGGCTGTTCTCGGAAATGACAACAAGACTACGAGCGATGGCACCGGTTCGCTCCAAGGGCACATCTCTCCATGTAGCGTATGTAGAGACAAGTCAGCAGCCAGCAAAGAGACAAGTAAGCAGTCCTATGCACAAGTGTTGGATTTGTGAATCCAATGACCATTGGATAGACCAGTGTAAAAAACTAATCAGCATGTCGGGTCCGGATAGACTACAACTTATGCGGAGCAACAGAGCATGTTACAGCTGCCTGAAGAAGGGAAGCAGTGAGCATCGGATGTCCAACTGTAGGAGGCGCAAGTTATGTGTAGAAGCGAATTGCAACTACTATCATCATCCGCTTCTTCACTTCGATCAGCCACAATTGACATTGAACACTGGCAGCAAAGTCGCGACAATGTTGGGAGGGGATACTCTCCTGCCGATTCTTCGAGCAGAGTTCATCGGGACATCAATCATCGAGGGCAATGTTCTGCTAGATACAGGGTCCCAAACAAGTATCATCCGGGACTCGATGGCACAGTCGTTGGGTCTTAAAGGCAAGAACATCACAGTGGTCGTGACAAAGGTGGGAGGTGATGAAGAGGAAATCCGAACACTCACATACAGAGTACCTGTGCGCGATGTCACAACACAACAACGTTTTACGATACCCGCTATAGGACTGCCGTGTATTAGTGAGGACATAGCACATGTAACCCTAATCGATGAAGCCAAACAGTTGGGGTTACCGATACAAGATATCCACAGAGGAGGAGGTGAAGTAGATCTACTAATAGGCATTGACCAATGCAAGATGCACGCGGGAGAGACGATAAATGGTGAGACATGTGTAGCCCGAAAGTCGCCACTCGGATGGGTAGTGTTTGGAGGTAGCAGTCGTTCGTCATCCACAAGAAAAGTTCTTCACGTAAAAGTAGCCGCGGATGTAGATCTGTCAGACTTTTGGAGCACAGAAGCAATGGGTGTGCAAGCCAGCAATTGTACATGTGAGCCATCAACACTGAGCAAAGTTGAGAAAGAAGAATATGAAGTAATAAAGCAGTCATGCAAGAAACAAGATGATCAGTGGATGGTGAGCTATCCATGGAGGAAGGATCCAGCACTTCTTCCGGACAACAAGGACCAGGCGAAGCAGATGCTAATAGGAACAGAGAAAAAGTTAGCCCGAGATCCAGAGCACGCTGAAGCCTACTGCAAGAAAATCGATGAAATGGTGGAGATGGGCTTCGCTAAGAAATTAACTGAGTCAGAAATGAAAGCCCATCAAGGGCCTGTTCACTACATCGGACATCATGCGGTTATTCGACCGGAGAGCAAGTCAACGCCGCTTCGAGTAGTGTTCAACTCGTCATCAGTCTACAAGGGTCATCGCTTGAACGATTACTGGATGAAGGGCCCCGATTTACTCAATGACCTGTTCGGGGTGTTGCAGCGCTTCAGGGACAAGCCAGTCGCGATCTGCGGTGACATTTCGAAAATGTATCATCGCGTCCTCATCCCTGAGTCAGATCGTCATGTACATCGTTTCCTCTGGCGCGATATGGAGACCGACAGGGAGCCAGACGTGTACGTGATGCGTGTAGTAACTTTCGGCGACAAGCCAGCACCAGCGATGGCACAAATCGCGCTGAAGCTGACCGCAGAGGAATCAGCAGACACGCACCCAGAAGCATCGAAGGTCTTGCAGAACAGTGTCTACATGGACGACATCTGCTCATCTGTAGATACAGCCGAGGAAGCTAAGCAGCTCACCGAAGATATCGATACAGTGTTGAAAAGTGGAGGGTTCAAAGTGAAAGAATGGCATTCTAATGTGCCACTTAAAGAGGTAGAAGTAGGTGAAAATCACGAAGAAAAAAGCATTCTAAATGATCAATCTGAAGAAAAAGTCTTAGGGGTTGTTTGGAATCAGCAGGATGACTCCTGTTCATACCGAGTCAAAGGAGTAAGCAGTGATCAAGAGGGCAAGAAACAGAAATGGACAAAGAGAACCATTCTCAGTAGGATTGCAAAAATCTTTGATCCCATAGGTTTCGCGGCAGCATTTCTCACAAAGGCAAAAATAGGAATGCAACGCCTTTGGGAGTTAGGAGTAGAATGGGATGAGCAATTACCAGATCATGTAGTGTTAGAATGGGAAAGTTTCTTTCAGGAAATGAGTATGTTGAATGAAGTCAAGTTCCCTAGAAGTATTTCGCCACCAAAACCTGAAGGAGATCTACTAGTTTGTGTGTTTTGTGATGCCTCAGAAATGGCATTTGGTACATGCATATTCTTCAGGTGGCAGATAGGAGTAGATGAGTATGATGTTAGGTTTGTTGCAGCTAAGGCAAGGGTGGCTCCGCTCAAGAAGCTCACTCTCCCCCGTCTTGAGCTGCAAGCAGCAGTAATGGCTGCTAGACTGTACACAGCCATTAAAGAGGAGTCAATGCTAGATCTGAATAGAGTAGTCTTTATGACAGATAGTATGATTTCACTAGGTTGGATACACAGTCAGGCTAGGGCTTTCAAGCCATTTGTATCTGCTAGGGTGGGTGAAATTCAAACCAAAACTGACCCAGCTTCATGGAGGCACATTCCTGGAGATCTTAATCCAGCCGATGACATTTCAAGAGGAATTCCTCCAGGGAAGCTGATGGGTAGATGGAAAACCGGCCCAGAGTTCCTATATCAGCCAGAGGAACTGTGGCCAGATCAAAATGTCAAACTTGATGAAGAGAAACTGAGTCAAGAAAAGCGTAAAGTTCAGGTGTCACTAGGGAAGATCAAAGAGCAAATCATAGATTGCAAAAGGTTCTCTAAGTGGAGAAAGTTAGTGCGTGTGACAGCATACGTACTGAAATTTGTTAGAATTCTGAAGGCTAGGATAGCTAGTAAGCATAATCAGAACACAAGCAGTGATAGAAATGAGTCCGTATCTGAAAACTCACCACTGTCACCATCAGAGTTAGATGGTGCTGAAATGTATTGGGTTCAGAAAGCTCAAGCTGAATTGCATGATAGAGTCAGAAAGGGGGAGTTCAAGACCCTCAGTCCATTTGTTAAAGATGGAATAATCAGAGTTGGTAGTAGGATAGGGGGAGATTCCATTTCCTATGATCAGAGTCATCCAGTGTTATTGCCCAGTGATCATTACATATCGTCACTCATAGTCCGTCACATTCATGAACAAGGGCATGAAGGTGTGGCAACTACTGCCGCAAAAGTGCGACAAAGGTTTTGGATAATAGGTGTCCATAGACTTGCAAAATCTGTAAAGCATAAATGTGTTGTATGTAAACGCTTGGAACACAAAGTAGAGTCTCAACTCATGGCTGACTTACCAGATGATAGGGCAGTGCCATTCACACCGCCATTTCACATTACAGCAGTTGATTATTTTGGCCCATATTATGTAAAAGTTGGTAGAAACAAAACAGCAAAGCATTATGGTGTCATTTTCACATGCATGAATACTCGAGCAGTACATTTAGACTTGGCTGTAGACTGCTCAACTATGGAATTCATTCAAGTTTTGCGTAGGTTTCTATCATTGAGAGGTCAGCCATCAGTCATGTATAGTGATAACGGTACTCAATTTGTAGGAGCGGAAAAGGAGCTCAGAGCTATGGTAGAAGGTTGGGATGAACAGAAGTTGACAGAATTTTGTGCAGAAAAGGGAATCAAATGGAAATTTGTAACGCCATCCGCACCACATCAGAATGGTTGTGCAGAGTCGTTAGTCAAGAGTTGTAAGATGGCACTAAAGAAAGCCATTGGGGAGCAGGTTCTTACCCCATTTGAACTGTTGACATGTTTCACAGAAGTAGCTAACCTAGTCAATCAACGTCCTATTGGTCGTATCCCAAATGATCCAGATGATGGTGGATATCTGAGTCCAAATGACATGTTACTAGGCAGATCATCTACAAATATTCCACAAGGACCATTCAGAGAAACAAGAAACCCTAGACATAGAGTAGAGTTTGTTCAAAAGATTGTAGATTCATTTTGGAAAGTCTGGAATCGAGATGTATTTCCACTACTAGTTCCACGTAGAAAATGGAACGTGGAAAGACGCAATGTGCGTATAGACGATATAGTCATGTTGTCTGATCCAAATTCAGTGAGAGGAAAATGGACTCTTGGTAGGATAATTCATGTATATCCAGGGCCAGATGCAAAGATTAGAAACGTTCTGGTTAAGACAAAGGACAGTCAGTACAGAAGACCAGTTACCAAAATAGCAGTAATTTACCCTGCTGAAGGTTATGATGATTAGAGGACATGTACTAGGAATCAATATGTTTTGTATGCAAGACTAAAAAGTTGATTTATTGGTTAAAGTAGTTAGTAGTCAAAGGTCACTTGTTATAATTAATGAGCAAAATTAATATAATACTTTTTTGTTTGCAAAATATTATGTTAAGAAATAGGAACAAAGTCCCTATTGGGGGGGTGGATGTTTCGTTGAAGAGTGTTTTTCCGCTAGGAATCGCAGAACTAGGTTCCCCGCCCCCGGAAGTAGCGCCCCCGGAAGTAGTTTTCGTTTATTGCGCAATAGTTAGAACGCCAATAATACAAGCCAAGAAAGGTGTTTCTCAACGCTAGCATGACAGAAAACGTCAAAGATTCAGAGTTCTGAGGGAATCCTGACTTAAGCTGCAAAGTTATAATATTGGGCAAGAAGTGAGTGTTAAATTCATGTAATTTGTTGAAGAAAATATAAATTCATAGTTAAGATGTTTAATGATGAAATTCATACGCAAAATCTGCGAACGCTGTAGAAATGGTAATTTGTGATAACATACTAGTATTATAACGCCGTACTCGGTACATGTATTACTGTAGGGCTATTGTGTGGAATGTAACGTATGTGTGTTTGCACAAAAACCAAAGTTGTGAGAATTAAAGGTCCTTAAGACAATTATTCAGAAGCTTGAATAATAATTATAAGTGCAGTGAAGTCTTGTTATAACAGACCTTTTGGGTATTTTTGTATCAGGGATTTATGTCAAGATTTAAAGACAGAAAAAAGAGGAAATTTCAGCCAGTCATATGGCCATGTTATAAGAGATGTTTTGTAACTGGCTTTGGTATAACAAGATTCCACTGAAGGATAATTTACCTATCAAAGTTTACCTAAAGTCTATAAATGTGTGGAGAGTTGAGCGCATTGATATTGCTGGTTTTTAGCAAGATTTATAATCCCCAGAGTGTAAATAGAAATTAGATGATTTTAGAGACAAAATAAGGTGTAAGATAAACACCAGGTATCAAGTTGATACTTATAGCCTGTGTTTGGTGCACAAGGAATATTTTAGTGCAGATGATACATTTGCGTGCAGAATAAAGCACAATTGAGTCATGCTGAATCAGTCAATGATATTTGACAATTTTATGGATTTAATTTAAATTAGAAAATACTGAGAAGAAATTCTATAGGTTATGAATTATCAAAGTAAGATAATTTATGCATAAAGTAATGCAATTCTGTGGGGATTATAAAAGCTGCTTTAATGATTGAGATGACAATAATGACACAAGCAAACATTGTTATTTAACTGTCACATGATGATTATTGACTTATAGAAATTGCAGAATAACAATTAACACACAGTGTATTGTCAAAACAGGTTGCTTGTAATAATGTTGCTACATATTTACACAATGTAAACAGTGCATGTAGAATTTAGACTAAGGATTTTTTCCTTTGTTTTTTTGCTCTCTGCAGACTGAATAAATACGTGACGATGGTCCTGCATCTCGTCGCTATATCCAAACCAATATTATCTGGCCTGAGTACTATTCTGGGATGTCTTCTTGGGTGAACCAATAGCAATTAAAAGTAACCCTGTACAAATATTAAAGGGACTTAGTAACATTGTCCAAATCCTCAAAATAAAATTTTAATTCTAGCGGTTCCCTCATAACTTGTTGTATTCGTATTACCCATAAAATCATGGGACAGGTTTCGGTTTTTCAAATTTCCCTTTCGTTACAAAAATATGTACGATCGAAGTATTCAGATAAGAAAAACTCCGGTGGAGTTGTTCTCACTGTGTACAAAGTGAGTGATGTGAGTTAGTGACTATCACTTTGCATTTTCGCTCATTACTTGGCCATGCAATGTCCATTTGACTTGAAATTTTCACACAATACCCTGTGGACATATGAGATAACAACAATATACATTGCATCAACCATTCATCACTTATTGCACATGTCAACAAAGTTACTAGATCCCTTTAACCTGCTGAATTTCAAAAGGCAATTAAATACTTGTTTGTTTAGTTCAGGGTGATTCCTAAAGCTCCCCTTTCTGCCCAATCATGAACTGATTCATGGACATGGCTGTACACAAACAAATACTTAAAAAAAAAAAAACGATATCTGATATACTTCATGCAGTTCATTGATCCAATACTCACAATCGCGATGATATGCCCATGTTTCGTCGTTTTTTTTTTTACTTCTGTCCCCCTCGATCCCTTCCCACTGAAGTCACACATATTTCAGAATCATAATAAAATGACTAATCTAAAGAACGGTTTCCATAATAATAAAGTAATCATTCCACACTCCAAATCAATAGTAAAACTACGAAATATACTCACCAAAGAGTTTGTCTTTGATTGGAATCAATTCGACGTTCGCATGTGTACGTAGTTTGTTAGCAAATAGCAATGATACAAATAATATGTCGACGATCACTTCCGCCTTGTTTATTCGTCCTCTCTGTTACGAAACTAGAAATCTACAATGTCAGGCAAACTATAGTACAGAGCATAATTTTATTTCCATCCTGGTAATCATCCAACCAAACTATGACAATCCTACAAATTAGAATATAACAACTTAAAATCAGTTTGACACATCAGCTCAAACTAAATATGAAAGATGGCAACGTTTATCCATAATCACGTGACTGCGACCACCAATCATAACATAGGAACAAGCAGAATGATATACCATCAATCGCATAGGCGTACAAGGCGCGGATTAGGGTCGGGGGGGGGGGGGGTGGCTGCAGCCACTGGAGTTTTGACAATTACCATATTCGGGGGGGGGGGGGGGGGAGCACTTGCTGATTCGGGCAAATCATGTCACATTCTGGCATCTATATATTCTAGCAAACTTATATGACCGTAGTTTGGCCATGTCATGTTGTTTTGGGGCTAAACCGTGTCATATTCGGGCAAAATCGTATTACTTTGCGCCTTCAAAAAAGCATCAAAAACATACAATAAGGCGAGATCATTAGAAGTAATGAAACCTCCTTACTTAGCGATGCATTCGGCCGGTGAAAAGTGAATATAATATGTGCCCCGACCAATGTGTGTTTACAATGTATGTGCACGAAGAGGCAGTGAGATGATAAGAGTTCACATAATTATGGAGGGGCAACCGTTCCCCCATGCCTCCTATCTATCTCACGGCCGAATTATTGGCCTATTTATCACCTAAACATCCGTTGTTTGCGCCTCTGATGTTATCAAACGATTCATTATTTTGTACAGTTTGGTCTTTACGATGATGTTTCAGCATCAAAATAGTAGTTATCTGTGCTCTTAACAAAGGGGACATACAACGGGGACTGTATGCAATTAGACATGCTAGCTGCACAGAGATCTGTACGTTGGTCTTACTTTGTATCAGTTATACCCTATTAGCTCTCATAATTTCATTTGAATAAACAAAATGCATGAACTTTATATCTCTACAACGATGGTACCATATTATCTATAGAACGATCATTTTAAAATTACCCATATTGACACAGGTTGAGCTTTGCCCTCTCATTTGTATTAATAATTATTGTGAGCCGTGTTAAATTGTCAATGTTCATAATAAATTCACCTTAAAATAACAAAAATGTATATGTTTCATTACGGTGTTTATGTAACGTTTTGTTTGCCTATATACTGTAATACAGCTTTGGAAACAATTATTAGACTAAGCACTTTTTGCTCAATTATTGAGATAGTTTACACTATTTTGTCACTTTAATTACATTTTAAAGAAACAAAAGTTCATAAAATATCGAAAGGTGTATAGTCAATGGGATTAGGAATGACTACAACATATGTTATGTCTTGAAATTGAAGAAAACACTAATTTCATTAATAATTGTGTGGATTTTTACGATTAAAAGGTTGTTTTCAGTGCATATTGGAACATTTTATGATTTTTTTTCTGTAAGCAGTACTTATATCATATAAATGTATTTCCATTATTTGAGTAAATTTATCATTGATCAGAGTTTCTAAGTGACAGTCAATTGCTCTTATAAAAGAAGTAAGACAAGTAAAAGATGGCTACTATCCTGGTATATTGATAAAGCAAAGGCAATCAGCATCCGAATATCATTCGTTCTCCAACTGAGTTTAATGCGACTCGGTACATCTCACCAAGAATCAAAGTGCTATTATAAGTCACACTAGGAACTGGAGATGGTATAATCACAAACTTACGGGAAAACAAATCAACACATTTTGCACTTTGTATGAATTTCTTTTTATAAAACCCATGCCTTTAATGTTCATGTAAAGAATGGACAAAATCCATACAATTTGTATTAAATTAATGTTTGGAATCAAAATGAAGGCAGAAAATATGTGGTTGGTATCACTAACACCATTGACTATACCCCTTTTAAAATATTATAAAATTGACAAAATAGCACAAAACTTCGAACAAATTTATTAAAAAAGTGCTTGGTCTAATAATTTTTCCCAAAGCTATATAGTTTGTTACTCCCTCCCCATATATCAATTGAGTACAAAGGGCCGAGAAATTGGCTCGCCAATGACTTCAATTTGGATCTGTCTTCATTCACGCGGTCTCCATTGTCTAGTGGTGAAGGCGTCGGCGTTCCAAGCCGGAGACCCGGGTTCGAGTACTGGCGGAGACAGTTTTTTGACCGTGCCTTTTTTTTCATTTGGAGGAGCTAAGGGAGGAACATTGCTTATTAAGCAACGCTATACTATTCTTCATTTTCAATCATGTATGATTATTCTTTGCAATTATTTAAATATAGGAAGAAACCAAAGCTGTATGTATTAGTTCACTTTTCGCTTGTATATAAATGCCTCATTACGCCACTTGGCATATGCTCCATCTCAACTGCCTAGGGAACATACTAGCCCAAGCTGCATTGAAAGAGAGGTATATGATACACTTATCAATACCAAAAATGCGAGTATATTAAAGGGATAATTGAGTTTTGGTATAGAGGGCGCTACACAAAATATTTGTTTGTGAGATAATGAAAAACAGATTGTCAAATATGTAAGAGCATACAATTTTAATGACAGAATACACTTTATTTGATCGAAATCGGTTCAGAAACAGCTGAAATATCCATAAATATAACCATTTATAATAAATGTGGGGCCCCACAATTATTAGATAATTTTGAACCAGCCATTACATTTTTTTTAAATGCTTCCTCTTTTCCAAAAATTTACAAAAGATGTTTTGAAACTGTTGTTGATTATCTCTCTATATAATCACCTTTTCAACAAAACATAACATGCAAAATATTTTATTTACAATGATTAAAACCAATAAGTTTTTAGAGACCTCCTTCTAACGGCTCTTTTTGAATGATAACAGGCTTTTTACTTAGACGTTTGTAATTATTTATTAATTTCGAGCATGGTGGAGTTATAACTATTAGTTTGTAAGTAATGGTGCAGGTTTTGGCTACTAAAATAAAGTTTGACCAAAATTGCACTCTCTTTACCAAAAACCAATCGGTTTTTAACTCAGGACCACGTCATTATAAGTCATGAAACCTCCTTACTACATGTACTAGGGGATGCCTTCGGCAATGCAATGAAAAGTGGAAAGTTCCCTTGATAATTTGCCCTAAACAAGGTGTGTTTATGATTTACTTGTAAGGGGAGGGGGGGGGGGGGGGGGGGGGTGTCCATATGGGTTGCAGTGAGATGATAATAATTCACACAATTATGGAGGGCAACCGCTCCCCATGCCTCCTGGCTGCTTCAATGCAAAACAATTTGGCTATTCATCAACTAGATCTCTATTGTTTGCCTATGTTATCACGCGATACATAATTTGTATAACTTGGTCTTTATGATGATGGTTCAGCATCAATCTATTTCTTTGTACTATTAACAAAGAGGGCATATCGCGGGGACTGTGTGCAATTAGTCATGCTAGTTGTACAAACATCTATGCGTTGGTCTTACTATTGATAATTTATTTCTTTTTTACCTCATCCAGCTTTAAAAGGTAGAACCCATTGAAAAGTAGGGAAGGCTGTGTATTATCATAATGACATTATTATCAACTGATTTGTTTTATTATTTTAGATAGAGCTGCATTAACTGCTTATCTGAACCTCCTTTGTGTACTTGCCAATGTAAATAACACCTGCACATAACATTAGTTGATGATGGTAATTAGAAGATGGTTGTAATGAGCTACATACACATACAAAACAAGTATTAGGGTCGAGCACAACAATGAGTTGTACGTATTTGATGCAGTCATTTATTTTCCATAGAACGGCAATTCCAATACCGTAAAGAAATTTGATATGTGATACATGTGTGCGTTGTAGATTTAGTCTTACTACAATAGATCCATATTGAAAATGATGTACTAATATGTTAACGATATGTTTCTTAAATAGGCTTACACCAGTACTCACGACATGCACGAGGGACATGGGCAATATGAAATGATGGCCTCATAATATGGTAAATGGAGAGAAAGGCATAGGCGCCGGAAGTGGGGGGGCAGGGGGGGCGGCCGCCCCCCCAATCCAAAAAGTGGGGGGGCAAAACGCGTTTTTGCCCCCCCAAAAAGCCCCCTCCCCCTCAAAAAAAAAAAAAAAAAAAGAAAGAAAGAAAGAAAAAGGAAAAGATAACATGGTATGTATCAGCCAATACCTCTTAATTATAACGTTTAAAAACTAAGTTATACATCCATTTAGAATTTTCGCTGCGCGCTTCGCGCGCAAACAAACAATCTCAGTTTGTGTTGTAACTTGCGTATATGGGTACGTCTGCGGTGGGGTTTTCTGTACCGATCCACGTAGTTCCTGTGTCGGCTGTTATTGCTCTGGCTGTGTGACGTGCACTAAATTGCACTATTTCAAGTATATAAATGCAAAATCTTCCCCGTGGGAGGGGGATGCCCCCTCCCAAACCCTCCCCCTCTGGAGCTGCCCGAGCCCTCGGTCACTTCGCTCCCTGGGACTCATTTTTGGCTGTAATTCGCTATGATGTTGGATCATACAAATGTGGCATATGGTTTATGTTTTTATGCACCAGATTGCACCATTTCAAGTATATAAATGCAAAATCTTCCCTGTGGGAGGGGGATACCCCCTCCCAACCCTCCCCCTCTGGCTCTGCCCCAGCCCTCGGTCACTTCGCTCCCTCGGGACTCATTTTTGGCTGTAAGCTATGATGTTGGATCATACAAATGTGGCATATGGTTTATGTTTTTATGCACCAGATTGCACCATTTCAAGTATATAAATGCAAAATCTTCCCTGTGGGAGGGGGATACCCCCTCCACCCCCTCCCACCCCGCCCCTCTGGCTCTACCCCAGCCCTCGGTCGCTTCGCTCCCTTGGGACTCATTTTTGGCTGTAAGCTATGATGTTGGATCATACAAATGTGGCATATTGTTTATGTTTTTATGCACCAGATTGCACCATTTCAAGTATATAAATGCAAAATCTTCCCCGTGGGAGGGGGATACCCCCTCCCAAACCCTCCCCCTCTGGCTCTACCCCAGCCCTCGGTCGCTTCGCTCCCTCGGGACTCATTTTTGGCTGTACTCTATGTTGTTGGATCATGTTTGTATGCACAATTTCAAGTCCCATAATGCAAAAACGCAATATTTTATTTATTTTATTTTTTTTGAATTTATTAATTTTTGTTTTGTTTTGTTTTGTATTTATTAATTAATTTATTTTTATTTATTTATTTATTTATTTATTTATTATTATTTTTTTTTTTTGGGGGGGGCACACCTTATGTATTTCTTTGTTTTTTTCTCCAAATTATTAGGGGGGGGCTACGCCATTGTCTGTGAGTGCGGTTGGGCGTGAGCCCCTAAAGACATCGTGAGCCCCCTAAGGGTTTTGCCCCCCCAATCCAAAACTGCTTCCGGCGCGCCTGGAGAAAGGGATGCTCTCAGTCAAAGGAAAGGTTCATTTAGGTTCAGCTTGATCTGTTAATATATGATTGTATTCTCTTTTTCATTATGCGATAATTAACTATTACCCTAAATACGAAATAAAGTCTGATCACATGCAAACATCATAGGCAAATAACAATAACAAACATATCCGTATAAGGGCAGTCAATTGTCGTAGTAGCTTAACATGACAGAGAACCCTCACGTATAACGTCAGCAAAACGTATTTAATGCAAATATTTCTTGACGGACTTAGTCATATTTGTATTGACCAAGTCAACAATATACGCAGCCAGGATAGGCTGAGACAGACTGTGACCTTAGTCATGGTAGTGAGGATGAAGTTCCTGCCAGTTGAGTGGATTCTATATACGTATGTCCTGTACATCAATATAGAATGTGCAGCAATCCCCTCTACCGTTAAAGCCACCATCATTAATGGAAGTACTCCCATCATTCCACCAAACTTATATATCGATGGTTGTGCAAGAGCAGGATTCGGGCAATGACAATGGTGATGCGATCGGTTTAATACACGTCTTACGACACAAATGTTAAGATTTACACATTAGTTTAGCTTGATTCATATCGTTGGAAATTAGATTGGTGTGCTTTGTATCCAAAAAAGTCGACCTGCTAGTCTGCTCGCAAACATTTTCACAAATATAATAGTAGTTCTTATTATAACAATACTGATTTCAATTAGTGCACAATAATTATTTTCATATTCATCGCATTTGGTTTACAGCAAAAACCCAACTACAAGTAAGGTCATTGGACCCTGCTATCGTCCGTTGGTACTATAACTGACATGAACGGCATTAACTTGTATATACTCCGCACAAAAAGAAACTGGACACTTATTTATGACAACATTATCTCATATTTTTTAAAGATAAAATATATGTAATTGTATATCAAATTAGAGATAAAATAACCCTCTTCGATATTAGCATAGAATCCAGGAGAAATCATTCATGCATGACTTGTCACGGTCAATTAACCACCGCAAGGTCTGTTTTCAAAAATAGCAAAAATGGAACATCCATTCAACCATTTAAATGTTGACAAGCATGATATAAACGCTATATTTATGACATAGCATAATTATTTCATTACAAATGTGATCTTTTTTAGTTTCATCTCAATAGAAAAAGTGTAAATGAAGACAAATTGTGAACGTTGTAGGTTTTATTTTCATCCAGATGTAACACAATGGGGAATTCCATGGCTAAGGTTTATTCGTCGAAACTGCAGTTTGTGCCCTTATTTCAGCATGAAACTTGGTATAAACTTTTCTCAAGAATTCTACCGTAGTCCAAAGATCTTCAAAATCTGATGTCACCCTTGGTCAACCATTTGGGCAGTCTCTAACATGTCACTTCTCTAGGTATAACTATAGTTGAAATTGCAAGGGACACATGAAACAGACAAGCTGTATGCCTCAAAAACAGACCAATATGTTGATGTTCTCATAACCTGGCCCTGTTTTATTGGAAAATGTGTATTTTTGGTGTTTGTTTATGACAATTAGGTTGAATGGTGTCATAAAAGACTTGCCCCGCACATCTTGTTTCAAGCAAGACGCTTACTCGTTGCAGTCGAATGGTGCGGCCATCCATTGTTTTTGCTATTTTTGAAAACAGACCTTGCTATTGTTAACTGATCATGGCAGTTCATGCATGAACGATTTCACCTTCAATTTATATTCCGCCTGTAGAGGACTAAATTTCCTTCAATTTAATATATGATAATGTACACTCTGTCGCACATAAATATTAAATATTTCAACTTAAACAAGTGTCCAGTTTCTTTTTTTGCGGAGTATACTTGCTTGATGAAATGAAAATGATACACGGAAATGAGGAAATAAAAATGGGCCTCACCAGGAATCGAACCCGAGACCTCCAGATTGCAAGACCGGTGCTTATGCATCGGCCCAGAAAGACCCTTCTAGGGGGGTATACTTTCCCATGAAAACATTTTCATTGCCCGTAATGGTCAGACGCTGTACATGTATATACTGAATATAACAAAATGACAATGAAAATAACTTTTTAGTGGGGTTCATAATGTTCTGATTGAGTGATTCATCCAAAGGTTATGGAGATTTGCTAATGTATACATCTTTGGAAATGTGGATGTATACTGTATCTAAATACCCATATTGCATTTTTCGGAAGCCCTTGGGCCATTTTACGGACGTTTTAAAGATAATTAACTACCATACATATTCCATAATTTGATAAAAAGGGTTAAGCGTCATTACATTTTTGTTATACAGTTATACAACAAAAAATAGTGTGATTGAGCGTGGGAACATTAAGTAAATTCCCAAAATGGTGCTCATAATGAAGTTTTAATTGATGTAGATTCAAGCTTTTGAATGATATTTTACTTTTTGGAGCATTTATGATTAGCAGTTATGCCTTTAAATTGGATGAATGAATCTATGAGGGTATGTATTTTATTTGAACCGTTTCCCAATTCTTTAAATGTTTCACGTCCTCGTGGCGAGGATGTAATGATTGCATAACTTCATGTTTGTGTCTTGAACATAATGGAGAGAAACAAAACTCTGAAATAGGCTAATTGGAGTCTAAAAATATCAGGGGGTGTTGCATGAAGAGTCACAAGTTAATCGCAGGTCAGAAAGTACAGGCAGCTGAGCCAATCAGATTTGTGCAGTTAGAATGTTTATTAGAGTCCTATAACCAAGATTCTGTTAGGATAGAAAAGGGTTAGGCCCTAACTGACTCTTAATTTTTTTGCACAGATAATGTTCATATTTTATAGTTGCTTACTCAACTACATCTACATCCAGCATGTTATTTGAATATCAAATGTCTTATGATCAGAGGAATTATGTATTGCTATATTCGTGTTAATACCCGGGCAACCATTCAATTGAAACCAGTTGAAAATGCAATTCCTTTTAAGCTAGCTAGTCTCGACTGGTCCAAGATCGGTTCCATTTCAGACCAGTTGCAGATACACGATTTGTCAGTTGGGAGATGTATTTACAGGTACAGTGAAACCTTGTTGTAACAAGCACCTGGGTCCATTGCATTTACAATGTTATATTATATATTTCGTAGTATCAGGGCTTAAAAACAATGCAATACATAGAACCAGGACCTATGAAATAAGCTCACTATATCAGGTTCCTGTTTATAACACAGGTCGTCAAGAGAGGTTCCACCGTACTAGTACACTTCAAATTGTAAATTGTACACATGGTAGTTGTTTTAGCTCGCACCAAATTGAAACATTTGCAACCATGGGTTAAGTTAGGAACAAAGTACTTACAATAGATGGTGTAATATTGTTTATCAGGTTTCAGCTTAAAAATAACCTAAATGATGAAAAGAGCTTAAACAGGAAAAATATCCTTCTCATGAGAGGATTTGTTTCATCATAGCTCTGTATAATGAGGTTCCACTGCACTATATTTCAGATTTTGTATATTTTCTAGCATGGGATAAGCTGTTCTCTCTTCCTGATATTTATTTTCCACACTGTGTTGTTATTTTAATTGAAGAGAGTTATCCTTCTTTACCAGGGCCTTACAGTCCCATACAATATTATTCCATGTTTGTCCATATTTATCAGATAATAACAATTGATTCAGTCGCTTGTTGATGATGAGTTGTGAAAGAAATGACAGCATTGTTTTTACAAAACTTATATTTATTAAACCAATAATTTTTTTTTTGTCAAGTTACACACAATTTCCTAATTTAAAGAATATAAATTTGTGTGGTTATTAACATTTTATGGCATATTTTTCTCTAGCTTGAACATTTATATAAAAAATAGTGTTCTTACATAGAGAAAAGTTGCTGGTAAGGACATGGGTAAGAATTAATTGAAATAACCATATCGCAATATAAGTATAGGTTTTCCCGCTCAATTTTGCGAGTGTGTCATTCGAATTGATAAAAGGAGCAAACGAATTCGCGCGATTTGCGATCGCCGTGTCAAAGCAGCATTCGAATTCGTAAATAGTCGTTCAAAATCACGTACGAGCAAGTGAATTTGCACAAAGAGCATACCTTTTCATCAATGGTCATTCGAATTCGCGAAAGGGTAGTTGGCAGTTGGCTGCACATTCGCGAATTCGAATGCCCATAAATGAACTTCTGTGTCTATTCACGAAAGCTTATGCGTATGCATGAATTCGCTTGCACTTATTCGTAATTTGGAAGACCGATACCGAGACCGATTACGCTGTAATGCGTGAATTTGAATGACCCTTAATAAATTCGATTGAAAAAAGTGTAAAATTGAGCGGGAAAACCTATATTATAACGTCTACACTGAGCTGTGATAATTTGTTTTTTTTATAACAAAGGATAAAGTGTAAAATTACAATCAAACTAATTTTAAAGCATTGTTTTATTACTGTATTCAGCGTGTCTAAAGTGTTTAACTTTAACTTTGTCTAATTCAATCAAAATTATTTGGGGCTTTCTAATCTCTCGCATACCCTGTTTGGCTTATGGTAACAGAATAACTGAATGGGTTATAATGTATCAAATGCCTCCCTCATTATGAAGATATTGAATGCAAAGTGTCCCATGAATGTCACTCGGTAGTAGGCGATAAAGACCGGCGTCGATTTACCTTTACTTTTTACTAGGTACATACAAAAAGTGTTCCTTTTATATACACTATTTACAACTTTAACTAACCTCAAATTATTGACCGACGAGCTTTCGTCCCCGACTGGAGACTTTCTCAAGCCAAGTGACTTGGATTCATCACATCTTGGTTTTTGTTGCACTGTGATTACTGGGGTGAATATTGGAGAAAGGGAGTAGCCAGTGTCTCTATTCGAAAGATGATTAAGTCTCTTTATCCAGATCGCTTCCTTCACTTTCCTTTGCCAAAAGTTGATTCGAAATCAATGATCTTTGCCTCTTCCCATATAATACTATGTCCATTATTTAGAGCATGTTCAGCCACGGCTGAATGATTTGGATTGTTGAGTCTGAGGGCTCTGTGATGTTCTTTCAATCTGTCTTTTAGTGTTCTCTCAGCCTCCCCAATGTATGAGTTCTCTCAATCGCTGCATTCACGTTTGTATTAGATAACCCCTGTTCTATCTTCAATTGGGGATTTATACTTAGGATGCACTAACTTTCTCCGTAGTGTTTTAGAGCTTTTGAAACAAACACTAATCTCCCTGCTAGAAAAGGCGCGTTTTTTTCTATGAAACTATCACACATTATTTAGAAGTATCATTCAATCATATCGGTATATGATTGAAGTCTCAAATATCACTTTTGGTAAATTCTTGACTCATTAAGGACTGGCTCCGAAAATACTCTGGCTGGGGTCAACGGAGAATTTTAGCGAAATCAATCCGTCCTGAACAGGCTAATGGATCTCTTTTCGTAGAATATATTGCCAGAACAATAGGTGCGTATAACGGGGATCCTCTTCTTTTTAGAAGTCGGTATCAACAAAACGTTTTTGTTGTAACAAAGCACACAGTAGTCCAAACCACACACACACACACACACACACACACACACACACACACACACACACACACACACACACACACACACGCAACGATACACAATCCGTGTTTTACTTCAGAAGACAACATAATACACAATGTGGGGTTAGGGTGGGTAGCCCATGGATAACAGCCATTGTCTCATTTTGATCCATGATCACTCCTCATCCACAAATACTTAATGAAATATGACAATCATTCAATTTTGTTTTATCACTGAGGACTACAATGCCACTTTCCCAGAAATGCCAACCCTCCCTCATTTCCAGGCAGGCTCCCTAAACTTGTTATTTGTCACACTACTCTGATGTTCTCTCTTTTTTTCTCTAAAATAATGCCTTTTATTCTGTATGCAATTAACACATTCAGGACTGCCTGACTTTGAGCATAATAACATATGTAATCTCCATAAACCGCAGCCCTAGTATGTTCAGGACCAGGCCTGAATGCATTATTAATTTCTGAATGAATTCTCACTCAAATAAACTCACGCTCTCAAGCAAACACAAACGCACACATAACTCTCACTGTATACACACACAGTACATGTACATCCACAATCACACACGTTGCACATAGTTGCCCCTTAAAACGTTGATCGATATGTATGATTTTCATAAAAAAGTATAATTTTGAATTCATATTAAATATCAGAGAGTTACCCATGGATAACTGTGTTTAATTGTACAGTAGTATTTAGATACTAAACGGAGGCAGCACTTGGTACTACATGTATAAGTAAATGAATACATTGCCTACATAGAACCTTTGTATACATTGTTGTGAACTTGTTTTTAAAACGAAGTAAAACAAACGTTATAAACAATGTCATTAACCTAAGACTAGGTGAGAAAGACATAACTGGTTTATTTAGGTTTTTGCTCACAATCTACAGTACTGTTGTCAAAATTATACTGGATCTCGTAATATTACATACATGTAGTACAAGTTGTAAATATCATATAGGAGGTTACATAGTCATTGCGCTGTTCCGTGTATGCTTTCAATAGAGCCGTAATATGCATTTAATGCAACAACTAATTGACTTGAATTATCACCAGTTGATGATTAGATGTTTTAATATGCAGACATCTTTCTTATTAAACTTCAACTTCTATCTTCAATTTCTCTCTGTCTCTGTCTGTGTCTCTGTATGTGGCACTGTTGCTTTAATGTTCCGATAGTAGGTTACACACTGGGATGATCATAGATCATAGATCATGCGCGCAAGCGAATGCTGTACATACATGATCCAATGGGCGCACGCACCGCGTAGCCAGCAATAGGCGATTTGTATTCATTATTGTATTTTCATTATAAAATTTCTTGAACTATGTATTTCTCAATGTATTCATATATTGATTTATTTGTAAATTAATTGCCTTTTTGGAAAATTAATGTAACCTTCTTCAGTAAATGTTTTTTTACGAGAGCAGTATTAACATTACATTAATGAGCAATTCAAGTTAAACTGATCGTCATAGTTATACATAGTGCAATACAGATTTAAATTAACCAACATTCAGAACATTACAGATGTGTAGATATGATAAAACATAACACACATAACATCTTTACAGTTGTACATATAATTGTACATTGATAGTGTATAATATTATTTTTACAATAACATATTACTTAATCATTATCAAGTACTTTGCAACTAAATGTATCAAGTTATTGATTTAGTCAAGTTAAAACAATACAACAATCAATGATATAGATCAAAACTGAGAAGTACAGCTTAAACCAAATAAGTTATTAATACAAAATCGTCTTAACAGCACTAACATTAGACTTTCATTAGTGATCAAATACACCTATCTAGTTCCAATTGTTGAATTCTTCAACCATAATATCCGAAAACGTATACTCTTATTTACACACACACACTGCACATAAGTACGAAGTCACGTATTCTTCTTGAATTCCTCCAGCCTGGAGAACTTTACATAGTATAGATATTTACACAACAAATGTACATGGAATGGAGTCAGTCACATACAAGCATCCACATACCGTAACAGTATTGAAAAACAAAACAAATACACATCGTCATGGTCACAGAAAGAGTGACGTGAATGATGCATGTCTAAACAAAATGCAGAGTGAGAACATGAACATCATAAATCTTTATTTTATGATAACCGTTTAGAATTCTTATAATAAGATAAGAGGAGTATGGTGACGGCTGCATGTTTAATAGAGGATGATAGCAGCTGGTCACACTGATAGTGTATATGTATACCAATAGAGTAATAAAACAGAGCAGTATGTATTCACAAAACAGAAAATGACAATTAGGAAATACAGTACTCACAATTAATCTGCATTATCATTTACCACATTTTAAAAAGTAAACATTAATTAAGAAACATCACAGTACATATGTTATAATATTACAGTTAATGAAATGTGAAAATACAAGAACATTGGATTATACTGAATAAGTGTTTTTATTATGGTTATTAATGATTAGGTGATATGGTTTACATAATACATGCATAAAAAAGAAACAATATCAAGTCAAATATCACCAAACAAAATATCCAGGTTGTTTTACCTTGCATTCTCTTACCAGCAAGAATTTTACAAATTCTAAGTTCAGTTGGTTTAACAATTTAAGGATTTTGTTTAATTTGCAATATTAGCTCGCAAACTTAAAGATTTGAAACCACAATATAACTACAAGATAACTTAAAGTTTAGGCGCGCGTTTTGACTGTGTGGACACGAGACTCGTACTTTAGGTTGACTTCATGTCAACGATCTGCTTCCGGTGTGAAAACAAGTCAAGTGAGTGCGCGTGACCTCAAATGAGAAAGGCACGCACATTACTTCCAGATTTAATTATCGAGAATGAGGCATGGTGTGGTCACACATTTTGAAATTCTCGAGAATTGGCCGCACTGTGTGGACAACTATTATCTTTATCATAACGCACACATAAGCCCCTCACAAAAAGTTCCGCAATTCAAGTTTGAGCGTTCATATATCTCCTATTACTTTATTACCGTTCATGAATTTGGTATCATTTGAAAGCTTGTATATAGTCCCCCCTTTACATTAAAATTACATTTGCTATGAATAATTTATCATGGAATGTGCATGACACCCGAATATGGGGCAAAGTCAAAAGTAAAATGTTGCAAAATGCATTGATAGTGTAGACAGTGTACCCTCCTATTCTGAATTATGTTAAGTCGGTCATGCGTGAATGTCAATGGCGTATTAACGTTTTCTTTGTAGGATGAAATGTGTCTTTATGATTTTGAGGCGGTGCAATAACGCTTGTGTATGTTGTTAAGAAGATGAAATGTGTTTTATTGACTGATTGAGAAATGATAATTATGTTGGACTTTTACGAAGATTGTTGCAAGTTTGTCAGTTTACACAACATCCACCACAATTACAGTACAAACGTCACTTTTCATCGTCTAAACAAGAATTCATTATTGTATTCATGACCACTTCAAAATCATTCCATCCTCCAGGGTAATGATAATACGCAATTGAAATTCATGCTTGATCGCCTCAACATCATTGCCAAATCACTTATTCTCCCAATGACATGATAAATCATATTGACAATATCAATGCATTTTGCAACATTTTACTTTTGACCTTGCCCCATATTCAGTTGTAATGCACATTCCATGGTAACGTATTCATAACAAATGTCATACCGATGTAAAGGGGTAAAACTAAGCTTTCCAATGATACTAAATTTATGAAAAGTCATAAAGTAATAGAAGAGATAAGAATGCAAACGTGAATTGCGGAACTTTTTGCAAAAATCTGTGAACAAATCAAACATAATGATAATTACTCAATTAGTCAATAAAACAAAATACATCTTCCTAACAACATACACATACGTTATTGCACCACCTCAAAATCATAACGGTACATTTCATCCTCCAAAGAAGATAATACACCATTGACATTCACGCATGACCGACTGAACATCATTCAGAACATGTTATTCCTCCTACAAAAGGAGGGTACACTGTTGACAGTATCAATGCATTTTGCAACATTTCACTTTTGACTTTGCCCCATATTCGGGTGTCATGATAAAATATTCATATCAAATTTCATATCAATGTAAAAGGGAGATTACAAGCTATCCCATGATACCACATTCATGAACGTTTATAAGGTAATATGAGATATATGAACGTTCAAACTTGAATTGCGAAACTTTTTTGTGAGGCAGTCACCGCAACACATAATGTGACTGCTTTCCAGAAGGCTACTCTAATGGCTACTGGTATACATGTACTAGTATCAGATGCATGAATCATCCGATAGGATCCAGGAGTAAGAGCATGTTTTTTCTTGCACTCAGCACTCAATTTGTATAGAATTATATCCATAATATCACCATTGTCACTGTATATGTTCGTTGTGGGAAGATTACCGAAAGTAACTTTATCGGCCAAACTAATTGATTAGTATTGTTGAAATAGTATAACAAAGGCTTGTGTGGAAAAATCCGAACTTAAAGGGATAGTTGAGTTCTGGTAAGGAGAGTACAGTTTTGGTGAAACTGAATTTTAGTAACCAAAACCTGCATCATTACATTATAAACTAATAGTTATAACTAAAAAGGAACACAAAATTACAAATGACGTAGTAAAGATCATGTTATCATTCAAAAAGAGCCGTTAAAACGTAAGAGGGCGCTCTCTAACACTCATCGGTTTCAACCATTTTGAATAAAATATTGTGCATGTGATGTTTTGTTGAAATAGTGATTAGATAGAGAAATAACCAACAACTATTTAAATATCTATTTTGTAACTTGTTGAAAAGAGGAAGCATTTTTTTTGAATTTTTAACGGCTGGTTTAAAATTCTCTAATAAACCTGGGGCCCCAGTTTTATTACAAATTGTTATATTTATGGATATTCCAGCCGTCTCTGAACCGATTTTGATCAAACAAAGGTGATTTTGTTATTCAAATATTATGCTCTTTCAAATTTTACACTCAGATTTTCATTAACTCACAAAAAAAAAGTAGTCTAGCGCCCTCTCTACCAAAACTCAACTATCCCTTTAAAGATGAAGGCCAGTTTTGGAAACGCCCCCCTACCAAAAAATGAAATGGAAGCTCTTATTACCAATCATGTGAAAGAATATGTTTTTACTAATATGGGATGATACAATTTTTGCCTGGAAACCGCCTACTAATTGATATATTTGGTTATCATATCGATCCGGCCCGGCTAGATATCTCGACGATGGTCGTATGGTATATACAGCCACGTGCGATGCGTGTAAATCCTATGGCAAATGCGCACATGGTAATTCGCCCAAGCAAATCGCTCGAACGAGCGTACGAATGTGGCCAGCGTAGACGGGCCATGCTGACGGTGAATTTAGGCTCAATGTCAGCGGCTTTCATAAACGTTTTTTTATTGATTTTTCTGCATTTGACGATAGTACGGTTCAGATTTTTCCACACACGTTCCTTTTTATGTTATTTCAATAATACTTATCAATTAGTTTGACCAATAAAGCTATTTCCCACTACTGGCCTTTCCCTTTAAGTATATTATAGTTAAATTAAGAAATATTATGTTGAAATATGTATTCATTCCGCTGACATTGGGCCTAAATTCACCACCAGTTCTGCCCGTTACGCCGGTGTGACAGGGATAAGTGTCCGGCCAGGGATAATTGGCAGTGACGTCATCATGGCCAGAAATCCCTAGAAATCCCTAAAATAATCTAGGGATTTCTGTCCACGCTCAGGGATTTTTGTCCACATCATTTTTCCTTTGTGACGTGTGGACGTACAATTCACATCCGATCCTACACACGCAGTAAATGCCAACGACAAGCGCCGAGATGTCCATAACAGGACAGAAAATAAGAATGAAATTTGTATAATTTAGCAAATGTTACTAATAAATTGACCAATAATATGAACATCTGCCAAAATATGAATGCAGAACGGTGAAACAGTCATTCATTCTTTTATTATGAGCGTTTTTCTTGGCGCATGTCACGCGTTGTTGAGTTTGACATTTGAAGTGACTCTGCACTTGCAGGCAGACTGCGCAGAGCTAGAGCGACGTACGTTGCGGCGTCGGAAATCACTGCGTACAGCCTAACATCACCTGCTGCATTTCGGCTCGAAATGTATAACTTTACCGTGCGTCTGCCCATATTCACCAGACAATTATTTGTCGCGATATTGATTTTCGAACCCCAGTATAACTGCAAACATGGAAGAAGCAAACTATTGTCATTTATTATCTAAGTCTATTATAGAAATGACGTTGATTTATTCAAAATCTAAGCCCGATTTTGTTCGGAAAACCGAGGTGGCGATCGAATTAAACTAGATATGAGCGATTGAAGTTAGCAACTAAATCGGCCATAGAGCATTAACTTTGAACGGGTACGACATTAAAATAATTGCTAACCTCAAATACGAGGTGGCGAATTAAACTAGATTTCATTGATTGAAGTTAGTAACTAAATCGGCCACAGAGCATTAACTTTTAACGGGTACGACATTCAAATAGTTGCTAACCTCAAATACGTAGGATTATCGTGAATGAATCATCACGATGTGAATTGTCTCTGTCAAGGCTTCTCAGGAAATAAATTCATATAATTTGTTTTAAAACAGTTTTTGGTCTTTTTGAGTACATTGCAGTTAATCCCCACGGCTTTACTTGTATGTCGTCACTTTCCATACATTTTCGATGCGATTTTTTTATATCCCCCAACTTAAGATTTTAATAATAATAATAATAAATAATTCACATCGGAAATCGATTCACAGTCTATCACACGATGGACAATAATCCCTGGGCCTGGACAATTATCCCTAGATATTTGTCCAACGGAGCGCAGTACATGGACAGATATCCCTAGGGATAATTGGTACTGGACACCTGGACAAAAATCCCTGCCACACCGGCGTAGCTATACGCTCATTCGCGCCCGGAGCGCACGTGGTTAAAGACTAACCATATATGCATTGCACGCAGCCACGAACACTATGCTTCTGTCAGTGCATGGCTGATTTTAATTTCCTTAATAAGTTTTAATTGCTCAAATATTCAATTTCAACGCAGTTTGTGTCCAAATCTCTACATTAACAGATAAGTTGTGAAATATTCTTTCACATGGTTGGCAGGGTTGGTGAAAAAAACGATTTTTCATTTTTGTGTGGGTGGGGCGTTTCTCAGTACTGTCATTTGGCTTTAACATCGACCTTTGGCTCACATCACCAGCCATCCAACATGTCCAAGATTAAACTTCCCCAACAGTGAGCTGCTAATAATGAATGTTTCTCAAATGTTCAAGGTTGATCTTATTACACACTTGACATGCTTGAAGGTGAACGTACTCGAGGAAGTCGTTTGCTCCGAGCATTTGCAACATAAAACATACCGCAACGGTAAATCCCCAAAATAAGGGACAATCGTCCTAGCTACTGCCGCTTAAAGTATTATGAATAAAAAGCAACAAGTGTTTCATTAAGCAGTTACTATTTGCATGGATATGACAGGGACTGATACCTCAGTGGTATGGTTGTTACTCCTTATCCAATTCACAATGGAACGGATCAATAAGCGAATACGCATGATGAAGCGCTGAATGGCACCCTGCATAGTAGTAACATTGCTCACCGCACTAATTCTGGAATACCCAAGTTGGCAGATCGCTTCTACTTTAAAGTCATACGAGGTGTTCGCTTCAAGGTGGGATATGGTAACGTTGGTGGCTGTACTTGGGATTATTTTTTGTAACCATTCGAGATCCCGGTTTGCTGTTGATTTTCTGTAATGAATACGATAAGATAGGATGCACTCACTACTACAATGTGGTGCAGCCCACTGGAGTTTTGTAGAATGGGACGATGTGTTGAGGCTCTCCAGCCTTTGGGGAGGGTTAATAGATGAAAGGGTTTTAACATCAGTAATCGCACTAAATTCGGAAGACCCATGTTGGCAGATCGCTTCTACTTTAAAGTCATACGAGGTGTTCGCTTCAAGGTGG
Source organism: Echinarachnius parma (assembly GCA_037951105.1). Lineage (NCBI taxonomy): Eukaryota > Metazoa > Echinodermata > Echinoidea > Clypeasteroida > Echinarachniidae > Echinarachnius > Echinarachnius parma. The sequence continues at coordinate 55,789 of JBAMJV010003823.1, read as the reverse complement.
GATATGGTAACGTTGGTGGCTGTACTTGGGATTCTTTTTTGTAACCATTCGAGATCCCGGTTTGCTGTTGATTTTCTGTAATGAATACGATAAGATAGGACGCACTCACTACTACAATGTGGTGCAGCCCACTGGAGTTTTGTAGAATGGGACGATGTGTTGAGGCTCTCCAGCCTTTGGGGAGGGCTAATTGATGAAAGGGTTTTAACATCAGTAATCGCACTAAATTCGGAATTACCATCGTCGTATATCGCTGCTACTGAGAACTCGTATGTCCTGTTAAGTTCCACACTTGTTATCGCAGCATTGGTTGCTGTACTGATTTGATAAGACCATACAGTACATGATCTTGTTCTGACGATTTGTTTCTGTATTTCACAAGGTATTTCTGCTCGCATTCACTACCAACAACCTCTGGTGCAGGCCATGTAAACATGAAAGATTTGTGGGATTTCCTAATGATCTGTGGCTTACCAGGAGGGCTCGAACACAAGGTTTTAGCAGTTCCTCCGTTACCGGTTGCGTGATATTCCAATTTCCCTATTTTGCATATCGCCATCACTGCAAACTCGTATGCAGTGTTCGGTCTCAGACCAGGTATGGTCGCATGGGTGGCTTTGCTTAGTGGTATGTATAGGGACCATTCAAGATCCTGTGTTGATATTTTTTCTCTGTATTTCACACGATACTCTTGAACGTATGCACGGCCTACTCGTGGTTCAGCAAATTCAATGGTTGCGGAATCATGAGACGCCTTGATTTCCGGCATGCCAGGTGGGCTGAATGGAAGAGTTTTAGCAATCTCAACGCAACTTGTTGCACTACGTGTAGGTACCTCTTTGTCACATATTGCTGTTACCGATAACTCATATTCGGTATTAGGCTTAAGGTTGTCTATTGTCGCCTCGGTTTCTTTAATTGGCGGTTCCTCTGGTAGGTCACTTCTTTCCCACTGGTTTGACGCAGTTTCGAAGCAATTCACACGATATGATTTCACGCAATTACTACCAACCTCTGGTTCAGTCCATTGGAGCTTCATGGAATCATAAGATGGCTCGAGAATTTTTAGATTTCTAGGTGGGCTGGAAGAAAGGGTCTTGGCAATTGTAATGCTTGTTTTGCTGAATTCAGGTGTCCTAAGTTCGCATATCGCTGCCGTCGACAAATAATATGCTGTGTTATGGTTCAGATCGCTTATTTCCGCATTTGTAGCTTTGTCTGGTGTTATGAACTCAGACCATTTAAGATCCTGGTTCATTGTTGTTTCTCTGAATTGTATAAGATATTTATCCACATGTTCACTACCAACCTCTGGGACACCCCATTCGAATTTGACAGAATGATGACTTATCTTGCTGGCTTTTGGATTTGTCGGAGGGCTTGATGGAACGGTCTTAGCAGTTTTGCTACATTCGCTGAATTTGGAATTCCCATCACCACATGCTGCTGCCACTGAGAACCTATATGTGGTGTTTGGTTTAAGGTTTGGTATTGTCGCATTTGTTGATGTACTTGATGTCTTATATTCATGATCCTGGTTTAGTGTTGTATCAGTATATTTTACAATATATTCCTCCACGCTTTGACCACCGTAAACTGGTTCACCCCATTTGATATCTATAGAGCTATGATGAGTAGCCATGACGATACTGGGCTTTCCCGGAGGACTGCACGAGAGGGTCCTAGCAATGTCGCTTAATTCACTATCTTCGGAATTCCCGTTATCGCAAATCGCTGCCACTGAGAACTCATACGCGTGTCATGCTTCAGAGAGGATATTGTCGCCCTGTTTACCGTTTTTTCTGTGCTATAATGAGACCATTTACCATTTCGGTTGTATGTACGATGTCTGTATTTTACACAGTAACCTTTTACACGCTCAACACAAACCTGTGGTGGAGTCCATTTCAGACTGATTGAATTATGGTGTTTATCAACGATGTGTGGCTTTCCTGGTGCGTCAGGTTGTTGAAGAAATGTCACTGAGTGGTCACTGTCGTACGATGATGATCTATCATCGTCAGTCGATTCTCCACGTGTATTCTCTGCGGTTTCCTGCAGGAAATATACATAAAAGGACAACAATATGATGTAACAATTATGGTATGTCAGGCAGGACATCAACCAAAGACGTTGTAAGGACTTCAATTTTTATCTTAAACAAAATAAATAGTTAAAGTGATAGTTCGGTTTTGGTTTACAGGGCGCTTTGGGAAATAGTTATCTTGCGAGGTAATTTTAAAGAGCACACACACACGTTGATACAGAATCAACTTTGATTGATTTAAAACGGTTTCCAGTAACAGCTGAAATATCCATATGTATATGATTGGAATAAATGTTGGGGACTAACTTTCATTCAATAATTTAAATAATCTTTTTGGTTTAATCTTTGTATTAAAATGGTTTGTGAATGGTTGTTGATGGTCTCTCTACAAACAAACACAATGTTTTAACAAAACATCACGTTCACAATTTAAAATTAAAAGATGGTTGAAACTTGAGGTGTCTGGAGGGCGCCTTCTAGTTAACGGCTCCTTTTGAAATAAAAACAGCCCTGTAACTTAACTATATATATGTTTACTACTTTATTCAAGCATATTGAATTATATCTTTTAGTTTGAAATGATATCTTACACATTTTAATAAATGCAATTATGCTCGACCAAAACTGTACTATCCTTTTAATAAAGGGATAGTTTAGTTTTGGTAAAGAGAGTACAGTTTTGGTCAAACTGAATTTGAGTAACCTAAACCTGCACCAATACATTACAAAATAATAGTTATAACTCCCCAATGCTCGAAAGGGATAAAAATTACAAAGGAAAAAATAAAAAGCCTCTTATCATAAAAAGAAAGAGTCGTTAAAACTCAACAGAGCGCTCTATAAAAACTCATTAGATTCAACCATTAAAAACTAAATACTGTGCATGTGATGTTTTGGTGAAATAGTGATTAGATAGAGAGATAAGCAACAACCCGTTATCACAAATCGCTGCCACTGAGAACTCATACGCGGTGTTATACTTCAGAGAGGATATAGGGCGCTTTCCGTTTTTTCTGTGCTATAATGAGACCATTTACCATTTCGGTTGGATGTACGATGTCTGTATTTTACACAGTAACCTTTTACACGCTCAACACAAACCTGTGGTGGAGTCCATTCCAGACTGATCGAATTATGGTGTTTATCAACGATGTGTGGCTTTCCTGGTGCGTCAGGTTGTTGAAGAAATGTCACTGAGTGGTCACTGTCGTACGATGATGATCTATCATCGTCAGTCGATTATCCACGTGTATTCTCTGCGGTTTCCTGCAGGAAATATACATAAAAGGACAAAAATATGATGTAACCATTATGGTATGACAGGCAGGACATCAAACAAAGACGTTGTAAGGACTTCAATTTTTATTTAAAACAAAATAAATAGTTAAAGTGATAGTTCGGTTCATTCAATAATTTAAAGAATCTCCCTTTAAATATCTTTGTATTAAAATGGTGAATGGTTGTTAATGGTCTCTCTACAAACAAACACAATATTTTAACAAAACATCACGTTCACATTTTTAAATTAATAGATGGTTGAAACTTGAGGTGTCTGGAGGGCGCCCTCTAGTTAACGGCTCCTTTTTGAAATAAAAACAGCCCTGTAACTTAACTATACATATATTTACTATTTTATTCAAGCATATTAAATTATAACTTTTAGTTTTTAATGATATCTTACAAATTTTAATAAATTCAGTTATGTTCGACCAAAACTGTACTATCCTTTTAATAAAGCGATAGTTTAGTTTTGGTAAAGAGAGTACAGTTTTGGTCAAGCTGAATTTGAGTAAGCTAAACCTGCACCAATACATTACAAAATAATAGTTATAACTCCCCAATGCTCGAAAGGGATACAAAATTACAAAGGACAAAGTAATAAGCCTGTTATCATTCAAAAAGAGCCGTTAAAACTCAACTTAAAAATAAAATATTGTGCATGTGATGTTTTGTTGAATAGTGATTAGATAGAGATTAGAGAGATAAGCAACAACTATTTAAAAACCTCTTTTGTAAATCTTTGAAAAGAGGAAGCATTTTTAATTTTTTGTTAACGGCTGGGTCAAAAGTATCGAATATTATTTTTTTGGGCCCAACATTTATTACAAATGATTATGTTTATGGATATTTCAGCCGTTTCTGAACCGATTTTGATCAAATAAAGTTTATTATGTTATTACAATTGTATGATTTTGTTTGTACATATGTAGATAGATTTGTTTTTTTTTCTTCTTCTTGTACTTAACTTGCTTTATTTGCAATTTCATTCTATATTTATGTTGTTTGTAAATTGTTTTTTGTTTGTAAATTGTTTGTAAATTGTTTTTTTTTTATATGTAACTTATGTTTTAGTAATTTTTACCCATGTCATGATTGTATGTTTTTACTGTATACAGGGCCCCTTGGTAATGCAGTACTCGATGCTGAAAGGGCTACCCTGTTTAAATAAATCGGAAAAAATAAATAAAATAAATAAATATTACAAAGATTCCAGCCATATAGTCGGATTTATGGTTGGGGGGGGGGGGGGGGGGGGTGGTCGTGCCCCTCCCTGTACTTTACTTATTCTAGCCATTTATATGTTCAAATTGACAGTTCTACCTTTTCATGACATATGCAAATTCTAATCTGAAAACAAAATCAACAAAGGAAGAACGAAACACGTATACAATTGCGATAAGCTGCAACAAAAGCAGGTGGTGTAACACATCCACCAAACTAGGTGGGGAAAAAATCTTGTAACTTGTAGGTCTGAACGAAATCTCTTAACGGAAACATTCTACAATTTAAGTTATTTGTCCCTTTTTGATCAGGTAAGAGAGAAATCTAATTTTGTATTTGTTGTTTTTCAAAATCCCTAAACGTCTAGGCTCGACATTAAGGGGTAGCTACACACGTCGATCAACACATACATCGTTCAATATAAAATGTGACCGACTGCAATGGCAATATATTGACTTGCGAGCACACACAGTGCAATGATCCTTGGAACAAAGGCTCTCACTCCCCTAGTATCTAAGCAACACAACCACTTTTGTATCGGGTCACTATCATTAGCTTGCCTTCCATACCTTATCACTGTTCTACACAAACCTCCTATTGCTATATCATTAATCTACCCATGTCATGATTGTATGTTTTTACTGTATACAGGGCCCCTTGGTAATGCAGTACTCGATGCTGAAAGGGCTACCCTGTTTAAATAAATCGGAAAAAATAAATAAAATAAATAAATATTACAAAGATTCCAGCCATATAGTCGGATTTATGGTTGGGGGGGGGGGGGGGGGGGGGGTGGTCGTGCCCCTCCCTGTACTTTACTTATTCTAGCCATTTATATGTTCAAATTGACAGTTCTACCTTTTCATGACATATGCAAATTCTAATCTGAAAACAAAATCAACAAAGGAAGAACGAAACACGTATACAATTGCGATAAGCTGCAACAAAAGCAGGTGGTGTAACACATCCACCAAACTAGGTGGGGAAAAAATCTTGTAACTTGTAGGTCTGAACGAAATCTCTTAACGGACACATTCTACAATTTAAGTTATTTGTCCCTTTTTGATCAGGTAAGAGAGAAATCTAATTTTGTATTTGTTGTTTTTCAAAATCCCTAAACGTCTAGGCTCGACATTAAGGGGTAGCTACACACGTCGATCAACACATACATCGTTCAATATAAAATGTGACCGACTGCAATGGCAATATATTGACTTGCGAGCACACACAGTGCAATGATCCTTGGAACAAAGGCTCTCACTCCCCTAGTATCTAAGCAACACAACCACTTTTGTATCGGGTCACTATCATTAGCTTGCCTTCCATACCTTATCACTGTTCTACACAAACCTCCTATTGCTATATCATTAATCTACCCATGTCATGATTGTATGTTTTTACTGTATACAGGGCCCCTTGGTAATGCAGTACTCGATGCTGAAAGGGCTACCCTGTTTAAATAAATCGGAAAAAATAAATAAAATAAATAAATATTACAAAGATTCCAGCCATATAGTCGGATTTATGGTTGGGGGGGGGGGGGGGGGGGGTGGTCGTGCCCCTCCCTGTACTTTACTTATTCTAGCCATTTATATGTTCAAATTGACAGTTCTACCTTTTCATGACATATGCAAATTCTAATCTGAAAACAAAATCAACAAAGGAAGAACGAAACACGTATACAATTGCGATAAGCTGCAACAAAAGCAGGTGGTGTAACACATCCACCAAACTAGGTGGGGAAAAAATCTTGTAACTTGTAGGTCTGAACGAAATCTCTTAACGGACACATTCTACAATTTAAGTTATTTGTCCCTTTTTGATCAGGTAAGAGAGAAATCTAATTTTGTATTTGTTGTTTTTCAAAATCCCTAAACGTCTAGGCTCGACATTAAGGGGTAGCTACACACGTCGATCAACACATACATCGTTCAATATAAAATGTGACCGACTGCAATGGCAATATATTGACTTGCGAGCACACACAGTGCAATGATCCTTGGAACAAAGGCTCTCACTCCCCTAGTATCTAAGCAACACAACCACTTTTGTATCGGGTCACTATCATTAGCTTGCCTTCCATACCTTATCACTGTTCTACACAAACCTCCTATTGCTATATCATTAATCTACACACATTCTATACACTCAATACAATGCATTGTGTGCATACCGAAGTACTAAACAACTGACTTGATAATGATATATTAAAGGGTACCACCACCCAAAAATAATAATCTTTTTATAGAAAGGTAACATATTTAGTATTCCATTCCTTCAATAAGTTCAAACAAATATGTTTTCAGAAAAAATATATAATTGGAAAACGCATCACCATTCTCAGCCATGCGGTCATGCGGTCTGAATGCGCAGACTATTATGCGAGCAGAGCTAGCGGCGCTCTATGCAGAGTGAACGAATCATCCGGGATTCTATTGACGTACGCGTGAATTGCATTGGCGCACTCGCAAATGCCTGGCCCGTGTGGAACCACGAGATAGCCGTGGTTCCGTAAGTGGTGGAAATTAATTGCTTTGTTTATGAATTACACAACCCTTTGCAAAATGTTGGGTATCTATTTGATATCACAAAACGGTACCAAAACATATAATAATGTGTTGTCCTTTGCCTGGTGGTCCCCTTTAACCCACTGCACGTTAACATTATACCAGGCATATACATTAAGACCTGGGAATATCTTTACAGTGTATTGTTATGTGTGTACGTGTCATCGATATCGATGGTACGTATATTACAACATACTTTTCTGTGTGTGTCGCGCATGTTGTATTAGTATCGACTAATCAAGCGCCGAATTATCCAGAGGCTGAGTTACCTCATGCCATATTTTGTCCGAAGTAAAACAGAAAAATATTAAATTCTTTTATTGAAGAAGTAAGGGTTTATTTGATTTGATATTTCTTACACTTTTTATTAACATCATTCCCTAGCTACATGCACATTTTGAGAAAGATCTGCGATGTTTGCAAATGTGTTACACGACATTTAAGAGTGCAGTCTTGTTCTGCACCTAAACTGGGGTATTGCCACCCCGAGGATGCAGACCTAACTTTGGGGTGCAAAATTGCACCGTTAATAGCCCGGTCACATATCAACGGATTGTGCAAACGGATGTCAAACGGAGAGCTAAATTTTCCATCCGTTATATACGTTTCTTGTCCGTTCCTTGTCCGGTGATGTACGTTGTACTATATATTTTTTTTTCTTACATGAAGCAATGGAGACGACTTTCATCACCGGATAATTTAATTTCGCAAATTGTCTATTCGTTGGGCATCCGTTTCCGATATCCGTTGATATCTGACCGGGCCATTAAGGCGCTGCTATTAGAGCAGCGTGTTGCACTTTTAAGAGTGCAGATTTGAGCCATTATTGCTTAGTGTGTAAATCTGTACATGTATATTGTCTTATTAGATGTGGGTTCTGTATTTTGTGTAGCGTATTTCGCACGATAACCTGGCACACATTAAACACAAACCTATACACTGCTTTGTTCTAATTCTCGGAAACTGAAAGCATTCCAGCCATACTACGTTGCTAGGTGTAGCATGGTCGGATTTATGGGTGGGAGGGGAGGGGGGGGGGGGGGGGGCGTGCGCCTCCCTGTACTCGATTCCAGCCATTGAAGTTTAAATTGACAGTTCTAGCTTTTTATGGACATTTCAATCTAAAAAAAAAAACAAAGGAAGAAACGTACACATTCAGAAAAACGCATACAATAAGGGTCCAAAAGCCTGCAGCAAAAGCAGCACTTAAAGGTGCAGTTCCGCACCCCAAAGTCCTTTCAGGTGCTGCTATTGGAGCAGTGTGTTGCTCTTTTAAAAGTGCAGATTAGAGCCATTTAGTGTGTAAATCTGTATGTATATTGTCTTTAATTGGATGTGCATTCTGTACTTTCTGTAGCGTATTTCACACGGGAACCTGTCACACATTAAACACAAACCTGTGGTGGAATCCTTTCCAGACTGGTCGAACTATGGGGTTCATCAAGAATGTGTGGCTTTCCGGGTGCGTCGGGTTGTTGCAGAATTATCCCAGTGTGGTTTCTGTCGCGGGATGATGGTTTATCATCGGGAGTCGCTTCTCCTCGATCACACCTTGTGGTTTCCTACATGATATGTACAAAGACAAAAAAAAATAGGCTGCAACAATTCCAGCGTGACAGATAGGACATCTAATTGATTCGTATGCAATAGTTCATACAACTTGTAACAGTTTCATGTCACATGTCAACAAGTAGCAAGCATACATGAAACAAAACAAGCCATGTGTGCATTTAAAAATGAAAATAATAATGGGCTCTATTACAAATTTTATTAAATTGTCTTTAATTATTTTGTTCATAAATCACAGACTTATACATTATGTATACACTGCTTTTTTCTAATTCTCGGGTTCCTTTTGTATAGGGGAAACTGAAATCATTCGTACGAATTTACTCGTGGGACTACAAAGTGACATAATTTTAGATTGTATTCAAGGTAGATATACGAATTGAACGATTGAATGACACTGCATTTATTGTTCAGGATTAATGTTTTGATTGCCCCCGTTACTATGGATGTAAGGATAAACCACGCGTTTAGCGAATTACCAATACTAATAGTTTCTGTAATATATTCCTAAACTATTTGGACATATTATACAGGCCCAGTTTCAGAAAGAGATACAATCAAGTTACAATTAGTTATAAGTCAGATCACGTGTTCTAGATGCCCAAATCTGATTGGTTGAAACGCACACATTTTCTGACTTACAATCGATTGTGTCTCTTTCTGCAACGGGGCCATCGTCACATACAAATGTTAAATTCTCACATTTTACGAGGATTGCAGGAGGAGATTTGCACAGAACTAGTTTTACTCAAATTGTGTCCTGTCCCTTTATTTCAACGCGAATCATCAAAGTCCCTAGGGCCTAGCTAATTAATGCGAGTATAATGTGAAGCTATATAACAACTAAGGGCCACGCCTTGCAGAAAGATATACAATCGATTGTAAGTTACAAATAATTGTAATTCATTGGGGTGTTTAACTGAACACTCAAATCGAATTTTAGCATCTTCTTAATCACGAAAAATCGGTCCTAAAATCGATTTGAGTGTTTAGTAAAACACCCCCACATCATGTGTTCTAAATGATTTGTTGAAACGCGCAAATTGTGTCACTTACTTACAATCGATTGTATCTCTTTCTGCAACGGGGCCCTGTTCTACAAAATACACATTACAAACCTTGCGATTTTTGTTATAGCGGTCACCGGGCTTCATCTGATTGTTCCTTTTGGTCTTGTCTTGTTTCGTCTTGGTATGAATTATCCCGCCTTTTATCTTGACTGATGTGGTACCTATAATAATAGTAATGGTACCTATAATAATAGTATGTAAACACAACGGATAACACTCACAATTTAAGGGATCGTTGAGTTTGGGTAGAGAGAGTAGTTTTGGTCAAACTGAATTTAGTAACAAAAACATGCACCATTACATTGCAAACTAACAGTTATAACTCCCCAATGCTCGAAAGGGATACAACATTACAAAGGACAGAGTAAAAAGCCTGTTATCATTTTTTTTAAAGTCGTTAAAACTCAAGAGGGCGCTCTCTAAAAACTCATTGGTTTCAGCCATTTAAAATAAAATATTGTGCAAGTGATGTTTTGTTGAAATAGTGATTAGATGTAGAGATAATCAACAACTATTTAAACACTTTTAATTTGTGTTTGTATAGAGGAAGCATTTAATAAGTTTGACGGCGGCCTGGTTCAAAAGTATCGAATAATTGTGGAGCCCCACAATTATTACAAACGATTATGGTTATTGATATTTCAGCCATTTCTGAACCGGTTTTGAACAAATAAAGTTTTATTCTGCCATTAAAATGTTATGCTCTTTCAAATTTGACACTCAGTTTTTCATTATCTCACAAAAACTTGTTTGTGAAGCGCCCTCTATACCAACACTTAACTATCCTTTTAATACAATTCAATATTGACATCGTTCACTCTTACTTTTTGAAATACATATATGTTTTATTTGTATTTGTACCTCAGGTAGTAATTATAATTGTATAAATGTGTGATGACTATAATATGATTTTGATAAACAAGATAAAAAGTACAAAGGGGTACTAAAATTACCATAAGACAAATAAAACGAAAGATGGAGGAGGTAGTTTTAGAGGAGGAGAGGGTGAGGTGAGCACGGGAGAAGAAATACCAGGAGAATGTTTGTTTAAATACACAGTAACATCAAAAGCATACCTTTAAAGCAAGCTATTAGTCTATTAGCCAAAAGCTTGAGACCTGTCCACCTCAAGATATCTCGAAGCTTCCGAACCTCCTTACTTCCAGTGCCATGCTTAGTCTTCCACTCCATTAGAACCTCCGTCGCAGCTCCTGCACAGTCTTTGCCGTGCTTCCGGAGGATGTTGTCGACCTTGATCCATTCAAACCCAAGTTTGACACCTAGGGCGTGATACTTGCTGTGTGGGACCTCTTCAGCTATTGACAGAATGATGCCATCAGATAGGATTTCTTCAACTGAAATGCTGCCCCCGTTATGCCTGCATAATTTGTAATATAAATTGTATAGTACAAACAATTGGACATGTGTGCACATATAATTTTCATTGACATGATCCGTATTTTGTAATGTATTTCCTATACGTTTTTATTCTTTATGCAATCACTCAATACTGATTATTTCTTGAAACATGTTATTCTCTATATATTCCATTCCGTTTTTTTAATTATTGTAACCGATTAGGCTAATTGCAATTAAATTTACTCTCGGAGTATCGTCTTTAGGCCCGTAGCCATGATTTTTCAAGGGGGTGCGTAATTGAAAAAATGGGACGAGACCAAAGGTAGCCGCGACCGAGACCGTGTAAGCGTGGGGGGGGGGGGGCAAACAAAACCTATCGTTGCCCAAGGCCACTGGTTTAGATGGGTTTAGATAAAAAATTGTACCCGAGACCGATGAAAAGTGGACCTTTCAGAATTTGGGGGGATGCGTACACACCAAACTCACCCCCCTGACTTCGGGCCTGGTCTTCTTCTAACTACATTTAGCATATGGGTGAACAGTTGTACATTTAAACGATGTGTATATGTTTGTTTTTATAAAAACATAACCATGTTGCAAAACAGTTCTGATGTTATCCTTTCAAAATATGTTCTGATAAAATAAATGAAATAGAATGTCATACACATTACAAATTACCATACAGATATTTCGGTACAAGTAAACAAATCTGTCACTACCGACATACGCGCTTTGTTTCCGTTTTGCATGGTTATTGACTCATGTATATACGTGAGTGGCAAGCAAAAATCTGTTTCCGTGTCGTCACCTAAATTGGCCGAAAGCTTATGACAACCAACTCTTTAATATTTGGCTCAATTGTCTAAAACATCATTCAAATTAATCATCTATTTTTAGAGGAAAAGTGACAAAGAAGGACAGGGAATACAATGAAGGAGGGAGGGAAAGCAGTGTGGTAAATAGGGCAGCGTCATAAATTATGTTTGGTTGTGAGTTTCAATACATACTTTTCATACTATTATTACTTACGTGGTTGTCGCCATTGTCACAATATTTCAGGCACAACATTTCACGCGAAGTTGAAAATCTGTTGTAAAAAGGGATTTATGAAACAATGTAGTTTATATTTCAGACGTTAGAGAACAAATACACAGGCCAAAGGAAATTTACTATATCGTCGCTGGGCAATTAAAAGGACAAATTGACGGTATCGATAGCAAAAAACGATACTTACTTTTTTGGAAGAAACAACATGTTGACATTTTGGGCAATTATATTTTTCAAATGCCAAATCCAGTAATCTTGTTTAGTGAAACAGTAATGTATGCTATAAAGCGATCAAGTCGTTTAATTTGGCCTACGCTCAGTTCTTTTTAACGGAGTTATTTACGCATTGCTGAATTTGCCCTTTTTACATGCACGATATCGCGTCGATATTGGGCATGAAAAAGGACAAAACGCGAATTGCCCTTTTACGCGCATTGATAATGCACAGGCAATGCGCGCGACTTGGCGCAATAATGGGCAGCTAAAAGGGCAAATCCATTTTTGTCCTTTTTATTGCCCATATCGTATGCGCGTTTAGTCGTGTATGCCAAACATGCAAGGGTTATTTCGTAGTCACTTGAATTAAAATTGGCCAAACTTGTGGCCGTACGCATGTGCGGGTATTGTGATCAATGCTATATTCTTACGGAAAAGTAGTAAAATAACACATTTCATTCGTTATACATTGATTCTTAACCAAATAACACCTCTCGGCAGTTCGTGAAAACGATTTTGTCCTTTTTGTTTGCCAAATACGTGCAATTTTGTCATTTTGTCCTTTTGTTATTTTTTGATTTTCTCAAAAAGTAGGGCACATATGGGAATTCTAAACATATCATCGGATAGGTTTTAAAGAACTCTATCTGAAAATAAAATAAAAACAAAATCGATATTTGACGATAATATCGGCCATTTTGCCCTTTTTATTGCCCAGCGACGATATATACAGAGTGTCCCAGAAAGGTTGCAACACTTGCGATCGTTAATTTCTTCAACACCATCGACCAAATGTCATTATTTTTTTTATTTCATTGGATAGAACATTCTTTTTCCAACAAAATGATACCATGAACATGGATTTTGGGTAAGGCGTTTGGATCCTAGGGCCATTTTTCTGAGGCAATGTCGTTTCCTAAATTTGAGAATGTCTCATTGTTCAGAGGATCGCTGGAGACGAAAAAGTAGCAAATTTAGGAAACGACATTGCCTCAGAAAAATGGCCCTAGGATCCAAACGCCTTACCCAAAATCCATGTTCATGGTATCATTTGGTTGGAAAAAGAATGTTCAATCCAATGAAATAAAACATAATGACATTTGGTCGATGGTGTCGAAGAAATTAACGATCGTAAGTGTTGCAACCTTTCTGGGACACTCTGTATAGGCAAAACAATGATTGATTCTAGAGTTTCAAATGTGTATGTGGTTATCATCTTCATTATTAGGGTACTACCTGTAAGCCGATGTATTATTTACCCATAATATTTCATGAACGATTTAATATGACGCCATAATGTAAGTCATTTGAAAGTGCCTTTGTCCATGATTGAAATCTGAATTCATTCAAAGAGGCCCCCCTATAAACGCCTCAAGTTTCAAATATTTAAATCACAAAATGGTGATGTGATAATTCAATAGCGAGATCATCAACAAAACAATAAGGGGTAGTACAGTTTTGGTAAGATTGAACTTTAGTAACTAAAACCTGCATAATAACAATACAAACTAATAGTTATAACTCCACCATGCTCGAAAGGTGTAACAAATTACAAGCGACTAAGTAAGAAGCCTGTTATGGTACGTGTATTACAACATACTTTTCTGTGTGTGTCGCGTATAATGTTGTATTAGTATCGACTAATCAAGTGCCGAATTATCCAGTGGCTGAGTTACCTCATGCCATATTTTTTCCGAAGCAAAACAGAAAAATAATAAATTCTTTTATTGAAGAAGTAAGGGTGTAATTGATTTGATATTTCTCAACCTTTTTATTAAGATCATTCCCTAGCTACATGCACAATTTGAGAAAGATCCTCCGTGTTTACACGACCTTTAAGAGTGCAGTCATGTTCTGCACCCAAAGTGGGGTATTGCCACCCTGAGGGTGCAGACGCACCGTTAAAGGTGCTGCTATTGGAGCAGCGTGTGGCACTTTTAAGAGTGCAGATTTGTGCCATTATTGCTTAGTGTGTAAATCTGTACATGTATATTGTCTTATTAGATGTAAATTCTGTATTTTGTGTAGCGTATTTCACACGATAACCATAACCTGTCACACATTCAACACAAACCTGTTGTGGAATCCTTTCCAGACTGGTCGAACTATGGGGTTCATCAAGAATGTGTGGCTTTCCGGGTGCGTCGGGTTGTTGCAGAATTATCCCAGTGTGGTTTCTGTCGCAGGATGATGGTTTATCATCGGGAGTCGCTTCTCCTCGATCACACCTTGTGGTTTCCTACATGATATGTACAAAGACAAAAAAGAATAGGATGCAACAATTCCAGCGTGACAGATGGGACATCTTATTGATTTGTATGCATTAGTTCATACAACTTGTAACAGTTTCATGTCACATGTCAATCACGAGAGTAATTAGCAGGCATACATTAAGCAAAACAAGCCATGTGTGCATTTCCCAGGAACAGTGAGAAGAAAACAAATGAAAATAATAATGGGCTCTATTTCAAATTGTTTTAATAAAAAAAAAATCATTTGGTTCATAAATCACAGACTTATACATTATGTATACACTGCTTTGTTCTAGTTCTCGAGTGTCTTTTGATATAGGGGAAACTGAAATAATTCGTACGAATTTACTCGTGGGAGTCGGTGGGACTACAAAGTTAAACAATTGTAGATTTTATTCAAGGTAGACTAATAATTGAACGATTGAATAACACTACATTAACTGTTCAGGACTGTTTAAAATGAATTGGGAAACAAAATTACAGAAGATTCAAAGAATTGTAGATAATTGGAAAAAGAGAAATCTCACACTCTTTGGTAGAGTTCTTATTGTAAAGACATTACTCATAAGTCAAGTCATTAATTTGATTATGTATTGTTCAGTACCACAACATATTATAAAAAGACTGGACAAAATTGTGTATTGTTTTGTATGGAATTCAAAAATAGATAAAGTGAAAAGAGAAATTGTAATTCAAGACTATCATGAGGGAGGAATTAAGATGATTGATTTTGAAACATTAATAGCAAGTTTTAGATTAAAATGGTTAGGTAAAATAGTAGACAATTCGAAAGGATATTGGAAAGAGATGTCAAATGTTTACTTTCAGTCTCTTGGAGGGCTGAAACTGCTTTTAAATTGTGCTATTGATATAAACATGCTTAATTTATACTTTGTGGGAAAAATACCAGAATTTTATGTAGAAATTCTGAAAGCATGGGTTATGTTAAATACAAAAAATGAACATTGTAATAATATTGATTTAGATAAACAAGTTTTATGGTATAATAAATATGTAGTTTTCAAAAATCAGCCCTTCTTTTTTAAGAAATGGTTCTCAAGTGGTATTACGTTTTTGAAAAATATCTGTATTAATAGACATTTTATGGCAACGACAACATTAATAGATAATATTTGTGATAAAACTTCAAAAGTAGTTGTAATGTTTGAATATTTTAAATTACAGAAAGCAATACCAAAACAATGGATGAACAACTTAAAAGAACATATATGTTTAGAGATACCCAAAGTTATTATTAATGGAAAAGAAAGAACCATTGAGAGTTTATCGAGTAAATTATCTTATGTTGCATTGTTGAAAAGGAGAATTGTAAATGAAGGTCCATCATACTGGACAGATATATTAAACATTGATGTTAATTGGAAGCAGGTTTATAAACGGAATATTATTGATATTAAGGAAAATAAATTGAAACAGTTTAATTTTAAGATGATTCATAATTTGATAGTTGTGAAAAGAAAATTATTTGTAATGAAAATCTGTAACACAGATACATGTGAAGCATGTCAATGTAAAGAAGATATAGAACACGCTTTTATAAAATGCACCATGAATGACATGTTCTTTAGAAAGTTTACGCAGATGGTGCAAAATGTTTAACATCAACGTAGAAATTAATATATTTACCTTATTGAAAATAAATACAGACCAAAAAATTAATGATATTTTTACGTTAGCTTTTTGGAGTATTTATAAATTGATAGTCATTCGAAACAACCTTGGAAAAGATGAAAGGAAAAATAAATTATGGTTTATGTTCTTAAAAGAAATTTACTCACGTATGCAGATAAATGATTATCTTTCTAACGAAGGAAAACAGACTCTGTATAATTTACCAAATGCTTTAAAAATGTACTTCTAATTTGTAATTAATTGTAAAAAGTATATGACTTGTAAACTTGTATGAAATATGAATAAATGCCGAGAAGGCGAAAGAGAAAAAAAAAAAAAAAATGTTCAAGACTGTTTGATTGCCCTCATGAATTACCTCCGCCCAACGAAGTTGGAGGAGGTTATGTGTTCAGCCCCGTTTGTTAGTCTTTTTATGTTCAACATGAAATCTCTTTGTTTTCGAACGTTGCCAATTTGCAGACTGCGTGATTACGAGTAAGCGTATAATACACGTAGTCTATGCAGACGGCAAGTCGGCAACGAAGATAGCTAAGTTCAGTTATGCGACTGCGCAGTGCAGTGCAGTTCGAGCTGCGTTCTACTAAAAATTGAAAGTAGAAAATTACCGAGATTTTCAGTGCATTTGTTTGCTGTTTTTTGCAGGTATTTTTTCTAGTATATGTTTCTTCTTCTTCTTCCAATTTGAGTACAGACCGTCGTTAGCGTATTATCGTACTATCGCGTTTGGTTCAGCTGAGCCTTATTTGCGCCACCTCCTGCTTGAATGTATCCAAGGAGGTGATTCCAACAATATTTGATGGTAGGGAATTCCATAGTCTTGTTGCATCTGGGGAAAATGTCTTTTGATAGACTTGGGTTCTTGCATAGGGGATTAGGAAACTGTTATGATTCCCACGGGTAGAAGGACCAGTGGTTAGTGAAGTAGCTGTTTGGCGGAATATCTATCAGGTTGTGGACTATGCTGTAGACCATACAGACTTTTTGTTGAGCTCTTCTCTCCTCTAGTGAGGTCCACTGGAGTTGTCTCAGCATATCAGTAACACTACTAGTTCGTCTGAAATCCTTCATGGCAAATCGTGTAAGGCGACGTTGAACCATCTCAACTTTCCTGATGTTCTTCTGGGTGTATGGATCCCAAATCACAGCGGCGTACTCCAGCACTGGAAGGACGAAAGCCTTGTAACACAATACTCTTCTGCTCAGAGGACAACTTCTAATATTCCTCTGCAGTGATTGATTCCTCTACAGATGGTGATTCCACTTCATGTTGTTGTGAACGTTGAGGCCAAGATATTTCCCCTTCTCAGCTTCTACCAAGGGAATACCATGAATGTGGTATATTGAATTGTGTTTGGCTTCCTTCTTCATGCTAGTAGATATGTGCATGACTTGGCATTTTTGCGGATGAAATTGCATCAGCCAGTCAGATTCCCAGTTTTGTAGGGCATCCAGATCTTTTTGCAGGTCTTTTGAATCTTCTTCCGTTGCCACCCTCCTGTACATGACACAATCGTCAGCAAAAAGCCGGACAGTAGTCTGACTGGAAACATATTCAGGGACGTCATTGATGAGAAGGAGGAAAAGGAGAGGTCCAACAACACCTCATTGGGGAACGCCAGAGAGAACCGGAGATGTGTGCGATGATAACCCTTCCAACTGGACCTTCTGCGAACGATTTGATAGTAGACTTTTGATCCAATCCATGTATCAGTGTTACCTGGAATTCTATAGTGGTTGACTTTGTACATTAACCTGCCGTGTGGAACTTTGTCAAAAGCCTTTGACAGATCCAAAAGGATGACATCGGTCTGTTCTCCCATATCCATTCCTTTGGCCAGTTCCTGTATAGTAAGTAGAAGTTGTGATGTGCAAGATCGCTTCTTCCGGAAACCATGTTGAGCGTCACATAGATTATTGTGCTGGTCAAGGTGACGATGAATGCTGCTGCACACAATATGTTCCAGCGTTTTACATAATATTGAAGTAAGCGAGACAGGTCTATAGTTCTCAGGTTTTGCCCTGTCCCCCTTCTTGAATACTGGAACAACATAGGCAGATTTCCAATCAGCGGGAATGATGCCTTGATCCAATTATGCCTGGAACAGCACAGTGAATATTGGTGTGAGTTCAAGTGCAAATTCCTTGAGCAATCTCGCTTGTAGTCCATCTGGTCCAGTCGCTTTATTAATATTCAGTGTAGAAAGCAGCACACCCCAGGGTGTGTGACGTTGATGGAGTCCATGTCTGGGAAAGGGCTTTGACCTTTATCTTTAAGAGTCGTCATGTCTTCGTCCTTATTTAACACAGTATTAAACGCAATGTATTAGCAACGTTATTGGTGAGGATCAAACCTATTGTGTTCCTGGTTGCTCCATCTATGACAATATTAATCTTATTTGTGATGCAATTTTGTATGCAAATACTGAAAACGTACCCTTGGCCTTGATTAATTTAGATTTTAAAAAGGCATTTGATAATGTGGATCATTCTTACTTATTTAATGGCCTGAAGAAAATGGGGTTTGGAGATCGGTTTATTTTGTTTATATACGGATTTTGTACGAGGGTGCTGAGAGCCTTATCAAAGTAGGTGGGTCGCTGGCTTCCCCTTTCCCTTTCGTCAGGGATGCCCCCTCCCAGGACTACTCTACACTATTGCGATTGAACCTATTTTAGTTACTTTAAGGAGAATGATAAATCATGCTTTATGTATGCCGGGTACAGATGTTATTTGTGCTATATCTGCGTATGCAGATGATGTAACTGTTTTTATTACTTCAGACCCAGGGTTTACTGTGGTTGAGAAGGGTTATGAATTGTTAAGTCTTGCCTCTGCTGCATGCCTTAACAGAAACAAGTCTCAATGCTTATGGGTTGGCCGATGGATGGGGCGCAGCGATTCGCCCTTGAATTTGATGTGGAATAGCGAAGGTCTCCCGTTTCTTGGAGTTCATTTAGGAAACACAATTAATTATAAGCGTCAAAATTGGAGTAATTGAACAAATAAATTAATTAAAACGTTTGCTTCTTGGTCTCGGCTTGTTTATTCTTTGTTATTTTTTAATTGCGACAATATTCCATTGTCTAGCTGTTCTTTCTCCCCCAGAAAATATATATTATAAATGAACTTCAGAATGTATACTTGTTGATTTATGAACAACCTGAAAAATTAAGGAGGAAATGGTCTAGTTTGCCTCCAAGCGCACATATTTCCTTTTAGATTTGGCTTTCTTTGTTTGGTTTCTTTAATCTTACCTCGCATCCGGCTTACCTTTTCATGAAATATTTTTTTCGACAATATTGTAAGTTAGGTTATGATTATCAATTGTTTTACGTTAAAATTAACCCTAAATTTCTTGTGTGAGTCTGCCTGTATTTTATGGTGAAATTCTGCGTGCTTGGATGGTTTCCGGAGCCCGTGTAAATACACAATCTAACTCGTTTAACCATGTTTTCAATATGCCACTAAATTGCTTTCTGTTATCAAATGATACTGATGATGGTAGCTGCCCCCTGCTCGACTCTTGGTGTGCGGGGCAAAACTAGTCCGCAAAATGCCTGACCCCCTGTCTGGACTGTGTGTTCTACAAACCCTTTGTAAAGACTTCGCCCGCCTTCCCTTCGCCTCCTCGACCGCGAACTGCAGCACCTACGCCTTGCCATCTCTCGCGAATTTCCCACCTGGTTCAACGAGCTGGGGTGCAAATTATCAACACATGTGGATCTACAGACAATATCTTCTTTCCCATCGGTTGCGATCGACTTCGGCTTGCCGGTGCTCGGAAATTTAAGCAAAGCGTCGTCCAGATCTATCTACAGAATGTTCGCCAAAATCATCAACAACATTTCCGACCATGAATCGCACTTGTACGATTGAACACTTATTCATCAAATGCCCGTTTCCCGTCCTTACTATTGACTTTTGGTTTACATTGGTCCCTCGTCCTGTGCGCGAGGGTCCGATGCAGGGAGGCAGTACACGTAGCCAACTCTGTGACCATCAGTAGCAAGTGTGTCATATATATACTTTGTTTCGTATGAATTCTTTTTATAATCCTCTAATTATTTGACAACACCGGTTAAAAAGCAGAATATTAAATGAGTTTCATTACTATAATATAGATGCATTTCTTAAAAAGTGGTCACACAATAATACCCTGTTCCTTTTCGAATACTGCTCATTGATTTGGTTGTTTTAGATTTGCATTTTTCTCGTGTATCTCTGATGTATCTGTTATCATAATAATTATAATTGATTTTATAATGTTTACCTTGATAGCATTGATTATTCTTGTATAATCATTGTATACAAGCATTGTTGTTGTGTTATGTGCTATTATTTTATTGTAAACCTTTGACTTTGATTTATATAATAGTTTGTAAATAAAGTTATCTTTTGAAAAGTCAAAAGTCTTCTTCTTCTTCTTCTTCTTCTTCTTCTACTTCTTCTTCTTCTTCTTCTTCTTCTTCTTCTTCTTCTTCTTCTTCTTCTTCTTCTTCTTCTTCTTCTTCTTCTTCTTCTTCTTCTTCTTCTTCTTCTTCTTCTTCTTCTTCTTCTTCTTCTTCTTCTTCTTCTTCTTCTTCTTCTTCTTCTCTTCTTCATCATCATCTTCTTCTTCTTCTTGTGCAGTCCAACTAGTCAACCGGGTTAACACAGGGCTACTCTTTTCAAGACGTAGACTAGGTTCTTAGCGTGCATGATGTGGGTCTCACACAAGGGACCTCCATTTATGGTCCTATACGAGGGAATCCGTGAATCCTTTTCCTGCACATGAAGCACGGCGGAGGCCGATAACGCTTAACGAGAGGTAGCTCCGATTTATTGCGTGATAAAAGACGCATTGTCCAATGGTTGATTCGAACCGGGGATCATTCGCGTCTGAGCTGGACGCGCTCCCGACTTAGCTAATTCACCTCCCATATGAACAAACTATGATCAGAAATACAGAAGAAGGACTACAACACATGATGGACCAATTGACTAAAGTTGTTGGAAGACATAGGATGAAGGTAAATGCCAACAAGACTAAGGTCATGAAAGTAGGAAGATAACGAACGGAAATCAACATTAAAGTTCAAGGGGCACCTCTAGGACAGGTTCTTCTTTAGCCTACTTCACTCCACTGCAGGAGGAAGGCCTCTTCACCAATTTTCTATTTTGTTCTATCTTGAGCTATTCTCTGCCAAACAATGCCATTTTGTGCTGTTAAATCATCCCTCCATCTTCTGCTTTGTCTCCCTCTTTTTCTGGTTAGGTGTCTAGGAGTCCAAACTGTAGTTTTGGTGTGTCCATCAGTTGTCATACCTCCTGGTTAGGTGTCCTTCCCATCTCCATTTCTTTGATTTGATGGTCAATATTATATCCTGCACTCCTGATTTTTGTCTTAAGTCTATATTTGTCATCCTGTCCTTCTTTGTTAAACCTATCATTATTCTTTCCATAGCCCGTTCTGTCACTCTAAGTCTTTTCTCCAAACGTTTGGTGGTTGTCCACCAAGTTAAAAACTTTAGATATCTAGGTAGTACATTGAGTGAGGATGGAAGATGTTCACCTGAAGTACGAACAGGAATCGCACTAGCCAAAACAGCATTCAATAAAAGGAAAGAACTTCTTACACATGGTCTCGACTTAAGTGTAAAGAAAAGTATGGTCAAGACCCTAGTATGGAGTGTACTCTTATATGGAGCTGATGAAGGCTATCATGGCTGATGTCCAAAGATTGGAAGCCTGTGAAATAAATTATGGTGCTGGAGAAGAATGTTGAATATTATTTGGGCATACACACTAAGAAAAAATGGTTGATAAATGGTGCAAAGTAACGAAAAAAGGTGCAGACTCGGCATAGGATTAAAGTTGCACCATTGTATGCACCTTTTAGGGTGCATTTTGCTAAGGGGCAAAGTCGCACCTTTATTAGTCTTGTTCCTAAACCATGGTCCTACTGCATGCATGGTTTTATGTACTCCTATGTTAATATAAGATTCGTACACTCTATGTCAATCATCAAATATATCACGCACTAAATGTATACCCTTATGGTTTTGAATGAATATGTGCCAATTTTATTTTAATATAATCTTGAAAAGAATTAGATGGGTCTGTACAATCATATTAATGACAACTACGACCACAGCAAGGCTATCAACCAATTACAGGGTCCGAGAAAAACAATTCACTCACGGAGAGAAAACACATGTATTTTTTGTTTAAATGCAAAATTGTTGATTTACATCACGGCTCTATTGGTTCTTGCGTGAAATAATAGCTCATCATGCATGCAGGGATTTGAAAAACAGAGAAACTGGCAGTAACGTAATATGAAAATAGTTCTTCTTGACACGTAGATTCACTACAGCCCCTTTGATTGGTCATTTGCTTGATAAGCGCAGCTACCAAGCGAGAATCAAACAAGGTGCAAAGTAACGGCGAAAGGTGCAGACTTGGTAAAGGAGTAACATTGCACCATTTTGTGCACCTATTTAGGTGATTTTTTGCTAAAGTACAAAGACCCACTATTCTTGGTCTTGTTCCTATAAAACGGTCCTACTGCACACGTGGTTTTCTGAGATATATACCATTAATAAACTCTATGCCAACATAAAAAGTATTGTGCACCATAATGAGTGTATAAGTTTATGGTTTTATAATGAACATGTGTCAACTGTCTTTTTGAAATTATTGAAATTGGTCTGAAAATAAATGACAACTACGGCCACGGCAAGGCAGTCAGCCAATTACAAGGTCCGAGAGAAATAGTTAACTCACAGAGAGACAAAATATGCATTTAGTGTTTTAATGCAAAATGTTTAATATCCATCAATGATAGCTTATTATGCATGAAGGAAATAAAGTATTATGAGAATATTTATAATTTAAAAATAGGTTCGTTACAGCCCCTCTGATTGGTAATTTGTTTTGCCAAGATATCGCACGTTATTCACACAAATAAAAACATTAATCGGAAGGTGCAGACTTGACAATGATGCAGAGTATACAGTATAACCGGAGTAATAATAAAAATAATGCGACATCATTTATTCGATGATCTAAAGACGAGTTTATGCGTAGCCTATAACAGCGTATTCTGTTGTTGTTGACTTTCAATACAAATAAAACCGCACGATTTGCAGTAATAGACCGCTTCTGTAATGTATGCAAATAATATGCGTATGACGTAAGACTCCCCGTTGGCAAGCTTAACAATAGTTACTAGGTCCGGCAAGCTAAGTTTGCTGGAGCTTGCCGGACATAGTTACTATTGTTAAGCTTGCCAACGGGGAGTCTGACGTCATACGCATATTATTTGCATACATTACAGAAGCGGTCTATTTGTAACAGGTTCATGAATATTCATGTGCTAGTTTGTGCTTTTGCAAAACGAACATTTAATCTGTTCATAATCTCGTTATTTTGTGAAATAATTATCAAAATGCATTTGTAATTTAATTTAGTAACAATTAATTATCAGTGGACTCTTGTGAACCATTTTGGGTGTAATGAATTAAGGCGATACTGTTTTAACGTCTGTGTTTAATTATTAACCACTATAAAATATACATCGTGTTGTAACCTGCTTATAAGCTAAACGTGAACAAGGACCGATGGTTAGGAATGATAGGTATAGGCTTAGGGCAAAGTATGTATAGGTTATATCATAGGTTATTAGGACTACGAGAATAGGACTATACACACATGCACTCGCAGGAAAGGGGTGTTCAACTTTTAACCATTTTTGGTGCATCTTTACACTTAACTCAAAGGTGCAGTGTTGCACCACAATGGTGCAACTGAGCACCTTTAACTTATATTTACACTTACACTTACACTTAAGTTTACACTTACACGTATCTTTTTTTTAGGTGCAACTCTGCACCTATTCCTAAATATACAATATGGCACCCTCAAGGTGCAAACGGTGAAGGATTAAATCTGAACCTTTACCAAAAGGTGAACTTTTGCACTTATATAGGAGCCCCCCGTGTGGCAACGGTTTGCACCTATATAGGTGTAAGATTGACCCATTTTTTCTTAGTGTGTATGGTGCGAAATGAAGAGGAGTTAAGAAGAGTAAAGAAGATACATGTCTAATAAGCACCATGAATAAGAGAAAGCAAGCATGGTTTGCACACATACATAGACATGATAATCTTTTGAAATCTGTAATATAAGGTAGGTTTGAAGGGGAAAAGCCAAGAGGAAGTAAACGTAAAATGCTCCATGACTCAGTGAAACAAGGGGCATAATATATGTAAATGTGAAAAAAGATCACTTAGGAGAGAAGTTTGATTATGAGTTACTTGAAGAAGACGTATACAATACCACTGCACAATACAATGGGCATTATCAAGTACTCTATTACATGTATTATGCTTGCAATCATGCATGAAGCTTCCAAGGGGTAACTGCATTGCAAGCAGTTGGCACGTAAGGAGTTACATTGGTGTTTAAAATATCTAGAAGTATGGTTATTATTTGTAACATCATTAATATGCATTTTATTTAGATTTAACTTTGATTTTCTTGACTGTGTGTGTGTGCGTGTGTGCGTGTGTGTGTGTGTGTGTGTGTGTGTGGGGGGGGGGGGGGGGGTATACCCTCCTGGCAAAACAAACTTCATGTACTATGTATCAACATTTATGAATACAATTCTGGATCGAACTGTGTAAGTGCGACGTTTCGCCGATGTCTATCGGCTTCTTCTGACAACCCGCCAATTGGAGGGTGGTCTTTATACAAAGCTGTGTAGGAACGTCAGTCACTCACTGGTGCGTTGGTGCGTGACAAGCGGCTTGGAATGTCCCGGATGGCAGTTTCCCAAGCTTGAGATAGGAAAAAGTCCCCCTTTCTTGTTCAGTTTGGGCTCCTCTACTCTCTCCCAGTGTAGAACAGATAATCGACCTAGTATCTGTGTGCCTCAACACTATACTTGAAGTTCAAGGACTGGAGACGGGTGTTTACCGCACACCAACGCACACCAGTTGGCGTAGCTAGTATTTTTTCAGCGAGGGGGGGGGGGGGGCACAATATGTAATTTTCCTTTTCAACTGTTTGAGGTACATGTGGCTGAAATAGAGGCAACATAATAGTAAAGTATTCGCCTCTGTGTAATTCTGTATGATTCATGTAAATTGAAGAAAATCAATACACTGAAAGAATAACACAAATTACAGGGTTGCCAACTTTGAGCCAGAGGTGAGAGTGAGACATTGCGAGGGAGCGAAGCGACAAAGCCCGAGAGAGCGAAACGACTGAGCGGGGGGAGGGTGTGGGAGGGTGGTGTCCCCCCTCCCACGGTAGGGAGCTTTTGCATTTTTGGACTTGAAATTGTGCAATCTGGTGCATACTTACATAGGAAATTCGGGCTTAAGATTGACTGTACCTGGGAAAGCGTGTTATGATTTGATCGACCAGAAATTTTAAATATACTTTTCACAAAGAAAACAAATAATAGACACACTAATAAATATGCACCCCAACACACACACACACACACAAATATTATTGTTCCAACATATTAAACCATATGCAACATTATGTATTATCCAACGGTGAAGTGTGATGTCATCAAAAATCTATTTTTAGAATTTTCAAATTTTCTGAAAAACATAAAAAATAATGCCCAAATACCGAAAATCAATTTAATATGTTAAGTATTGGCTGAGATATGCCCATCTGAATTTTTTGTCAATAGGCAATCAGTGTTATAATAGTGCTCTGGTTCATAACTTTATGAACCAGAGCACTATAACACTGATTGCCTATGGAAAGAAAATTAATTCGGATGGGCATATCTCAGCCAATACTTAACATATTCAATTGATTTTTGGTATTTGGACATTATTTTACTCTTTCGGAAAACGAAGTTCAAATTTGACAATTCTAAAAATAGATTTTCATGACGTCATAGCTTCTGTACTCTATACAGCCAAGAATGCGATTTTTTTTCCCCAAACAGGTTTGCTACGGCACTAACGAATAAGATAATCCCCAATGCATCAACGTGTATTTCGTATTTCAAAACAGCCAAAGTGAAATTTTCCGAAGAACGCCAGATACGCATGGGTGATTCTATTGTAGTCGGGCTCGCTGACCCCGCGAGCGATGTTAAACATAGTACATTCGCAAAAAAATAGAAGCATCGCACAATGCCCAGGAGCTAAACTTTGGAGGAGCAAAGGAGCCCTTTATCCCCGGGTACACCCCGGGAGACTCATATTTGGATTTGTAACATTCTCCTCTAAATATTCATATGTTCAGAAATCAGAACGCTTTTCGATGCACAAAAGACCTCTGGGCTGCCGGTCTAAAGGGGTTGCTTTAGAATGACATCATTCAGGCTCTGATTGGTCAATTCTGTTAAGATTTTGCCCATGTGTAGGGTGAAAGACCTGTAACAAGTCACGTTTGTCTGCAGATCGTAGCTCACTGGGAACTTTGAGAAATCTCAACCTCAAGACTTTAATCGCCTGAAACTCACCGAAATCGGAGAGGAAATCTTTTATTAAGCTATCTATTTTTCGAATTTGCTTGTTGAAAAAAATGTATTTTTTTCAATCCAAATTGTCATGTTTTGTGTGAAAATACCAACTTTCGCGGTGACTGCGAGTACATGTATGTGATCGTGTGTTGTAACCGAGGCTGTGCGGAAGTGTCCATTTTTTAGCAGGGTAAACAAATATTTGTATGTGAGTTTTTGGTAATCATTGCGACGTTTTCCTGTAAAATGAGCGCTAGATATACATTTATCTATGATATGATGCATGTAATTTTGATAAATTATGATTAGTACAGTATAATTTAGCGAGTTTATCGTGACTTTATTTTCATTCAAACTCACATTGTTTTCTTCTGTAAAATGTACGAGTCCAAACAAAATGGCAGCGCCCATGACGCATTTTACGTGAAAATTCTTGATGAAGAAAACAACGACAAAACTTATGGCTTAATTCATTCAAAACAAGTACCAAGTTACTTTTGGACACAAGTATGCATTTGTTTATCTTACTTTGTACGGATTTCTTCTAATTTCAAAAGTATATTTCGCGATAATAAGATATAATAGCAAGAAATAGCCTGTAATCGCTGACGTAGAATTTCACTTGCTTGTAGTCCCATCTGTTAGATATGATGTTGGATTAAGACAGATTTGTGTAGCAAACATTACAATCATGAAACGAGAGTAGGCGTGAGAGTTTGCAACAACTTGTTATAATCAGTAACTTATGTGCATTACTTCCATTATGTTAAATGTATGTTTGGCTCTGAAATCCCCTTTTCATGCTAATTCTATTTGCAATAACCTTGTGCTAGATTTATTTGTTTACATTTTCTTTTCAAGGTCTTACATCATTTGATATTCTTAATTGTTCATCATTCAGCACTTCGACTCTATTTTGAGTTCAGCATCTCGTACTAATAATATTATTGTTTTTTTTGTCTTCTCTATGCAGTTGCTGCAAACGTCGACACACCAGCAATGATGTCAGACTCGGCACATTTAAACCGCCGGGCGAGGGTGAAAATTCGTTACTTTTGTAACCCCCCTCGTACAGTTACATTTTAAAGGGACTAAGTAACATTGTCCAAATCCTCAAAATAAAATTTTAATTCTAGTGGTTCCTTTATACCTTGTTGTATTCGTATTAACAATAAAATCATGGGACAGCTTTCGGTTTTTCAAATTTCCCTTTCATTACAAAGATATGTATGATTGAAGTATTCAGATAAGAAAATCTCCGGGCGAGATTTTCATCCCTGTACAAAGTGAATGCAGTGAGTTGGTGAATATCACCCAATATCACTTTGCATTTTCGCTCATTACTTGGCCATACATTGTCCATTTGACTTGAAATTTTCACACAATACCCTGTGGACATATGAGATAACAACAATATACATTGCATCAACCATTCATCAGTTTTTGCACATCTCAACAAAGTTACTAGATCCCTTTAAGTAGTGGAGATTGTTTATAAATATATTTAAGTATGGAATCAATATCTCGTCAATCGCGAAACGTGCACATCAGTTCATAAAATGAAACAAATCATAGGAAAATATCGATTTACTTAGATACATTTTGTCCAATCACTGTGCGTCTATCAAGTACGGATTACAGTGCATCAGAGTCATAAGCCAATCACAAGCCTTGTTTTAAACCGCGCGCCTTCGTAAACAATAATCATGGCATGTCGTCTGATCTTTCTGCTGATGATTCAGACGAACATTCTTCTTAGACCGCAGGCCGCAGGCCGTCGGTCGAAATTCGTTCTTTTCGTGCTTCACCTCCCATATCTATCTTATTTTTACATATTATGTTGTACATAAATATAATATAAAAACATTCCGAAACTCGTCAAGCTCAAAAGTTGCACATTTTTTCAAAAAGAGGAAAAAACTTGACAAAAAATACAACACTCTAGGGAAATGTATCCAATCCCAGTGCAGCTTTCATTGGAACGTAACGCGACCCCGTTAGCAAGAGCCAATCAGATTTCTTATTTTATCGTTGCGCTAAATTATATGATGTACGTAACATCAACATGCTCTTCCCGCCGGGCCCATGGGGCACTGGTCGGCTACGAAAAGAGGCACCAGATAGGCCCAACACAAACGTCATCAGCATGAATATGGGAGGAAAGCCTTGTTTCTATTTTATTTTCTACATTTGGGGTAATCTTAAGAAAGGACTACCTCCCATATTCATGCTGATGGCGATTACATTATGCCTCCCTGCCACCTTACGTAGCCGACCAGTGCCCCGGAGCGCAGGCGACAATAGCCTGATGATCTTCGTTAGCCGAAGTGCTAGTGGCGGATCGGTCTCTTTTCGAAAAATTATTTATCAACTTCAAATGTGTTTTTGGTAATTGTTCAAAGTGGTACTCATTCCTCATCTCTTTAGAATTAATTCGTCTAAACGAATCAATTTACTGTGAATTGAGATTCCATGTATACACCACAATCCAGATAAAGTTCGTGTCATCACATCGCATCAAAATAAACCTTTAACACAATGATACAACAAGCGATCTGATTGGCTCTAGCTTATGCACTGCAAAAACGCTGTTCAAAATTTCGTTGTTCAGAATTATGTTGTTTAAATTTTGAGCAATATTGTTTAAATGACAGACTGAGTGTTCTAAACAGACACTGTTCAAAACACTCGGTCTAGTTGCAGACATTTTTTTTAACAATATTGTTTAAAAACGCTAGACGGGTTTCCTTCCCCGCCAACCAAGGCTTTTACGTTACGCGCACACGCATGGCGGATAACTATACCGTCAAGACTTTGGAGGAGTTCGGACTCGCTGAACTAATTGACGTATTCAGAGGTGAGAATTTAAACTAATTATTTATTAATCTAAACGATGTTATACTTAAGACATATTTGTACTTGCTTTGACATCTAATCGATGTCTACAATACAGAATAAATTAAGATGGACTCTGCCAATCCTGTCCGCAGTGCAGTGACCGAAGTTGCACGGAATGTACGCGCCCGCGGAGGCAGCTAGCTAGCGCAGCGAGCGTTCGGCCCGTCCAGAGCTCCGGCCATGCCGACCCTACCCCGGTAGCTAGGTAGGGCGAGCGCTCTATGCATGCCGTACGCGTAACTATACGGGTAGTATACCGTAAAGGCTGTACAAAATTATATTCCGTGCAACTTCAGTCACTGCACTGCGGACGGGATTGGCAGAGTCTATCTTAATTTATTCTGTATTGTAGACATCGCTTAGTTGTCAAAGCAAGCACAAATATGTCTTAAGTATAAAATCGTTCAGATTACTAAATAATTAGTTTAAATTCTCACCTCTGAATACGTCAATTAGTTCAGCGAGTCCGAACTCATCCAAAGTGTTGACGGTATAGTCAACTGTTTTTTAAACAACAACATAAAACACCTGACTTTTTTAAACAATAGTTTTAAGCAACAACTTTGAACAACTGACTTTTAAACAATATTTTTGAACGACACTTTTAAACAATATTTTTGAACGACACTTTTAAACAACGGACTTTTAAAAACAATATTGTTAAAGAAAGCTTAAACAACCATTCTGTTTAAAATCTATTGTTTAAAAAGATTAAACAATCTTGGTTGTTCAAAATTTTAAACAATATTGTTAGGGGGACGGGCTTAAACAGCGTTTTTGGCTGTTGTTTAAAAAGTTGTTTAATTTTTTTTGCTGTGTGGGACAGCGTTATGTTCTAATGAGAGATGCACTGGGATTGGATTATTTTTCAGAGAGTGTTGTAAAAAATTGTTTCAAGTTTTGTCCACTTTTTGAAAAAATTTGCATCTTTTGAGCTTGACGAGATTTAAAGAGACTTAGTAACATTGTCCAAATCCTCAAAATCCAATTGGAAAACTAGCAGTTCTCTCATACCTTGTTTTGTTTGTATTAACAAAAAAACATGAGACAGGTTTCGGTTTTTCAAATCTCCCTTTCGTTACAAAGATATGAACGATTGAAGTCTTCAGATAATAAAATATCCGTTGGATTTTCGAAACCGTGTACAAAGTGAGTGCTGTGAGTTAGTGAATATCACTTTGCATTTTTTGCTCATTACTCGGCCATATAGCATCCATTTGACTTGAAATTTCCACACAATACCCTGTGGACATAATAGATAACAAATCATCACTTTTTTTAAGTCAACAAAGTTACTAGATCCCTTTAAATTCGTGTTCAGTTATTTGTTCACTACCCCCATGCCCAACGTCAGGTAGATATCAGATGTGAAGCACGAAAGTCAAGAAATAAGGCGATTTTCACTGTTCGGCCCGCGGTCTACTACACACAAGAGTAGTTTCCCATAGAATAACACACGGGAATTTTATATTCGACAACAGAGGGCGTGCTTTATAATGAATTTTTTTCTAATTGTAAATATCTCATTAGTGTGCATATTTTCCCACTGACGAGATTTTGAGTTATTTTCAGTATATTTTTCTCTACCTTCTGGTAGAATTTCATGTAGATGTCACAAAAAGTGAAAACTAAAGCAGTTTCGGCCACTCACCCGGCGGTCTAATTGCGTTGAACAGGCGCGCCGGAAGCCGTTTTGGATTGGGGGGGGGGGGGCAAAACCCTAAGGGGGCTCACAATTTTTGTGTGTAGGGGCTCATGCCCAACCACACTCTGGGGTTGCCAACTTTGAGCCAGAGGTGAGAGTGAGACATTGCGAGGGAGCGAAGCGACTGAGCGGGGGGAGGGTGTGGGAGGGGGGGGGGGGGGGGGGGGTTTCCCCCCTCCCACGGTAGCTTTTTGCATTTTTGGACTTGACATTGTGCAATCTGGTGGATACCTAGATAGGTAATTCGGGCTTAAGATTAATTGTATTTGGGAAAGCGTGTTATGATTTGATCGACCAGAAAGTATATGTTTTTCACGTATATAAAAAACAAATAATTGACACACTAATTAATATGTACCCCTAAACACACACACAACAACATAAATCATAATTAGGCAACATTATGTATGATCCAACAACATACAGCTAAGAATGAGTCCCGAGTCAGCGAAGCGACCGAGGGCTGGGGCAGGAAGGGAGGGGGAGATTTGCATTCATGATTTTGCATTTATGGACTTGAAATTGTGCAATCTGGTGCATACCTAGATAGGAAATTCGGCCTTAAGATTAACTGTATCTGGGAAAGCGTGTTATGATTTGATCGTCGAGAAATTTTAAATATATTTTTCACGAAGAAAACAAATAATTGACACACTAATAAATATGCACCCAAACTCACACATAAATATTGTATTTAGTGTCATACACAGTTCCAACATAAACCATATGGCACATGTATGATCCAACAACATGGCCTACAGCCAAGAATGAGTCGCGAGGGAGCGAAGCGACCGAGGGCTTGGGCAGAGCCAGAGGGGGAGGGTTTGGTAGGGGGTATCCCCCTCCCAAGGGGAAGATTTTGCATTTATATACTTGAAATGGTGCAATTTGGTGCACTACATGCCATACCTGTGAAGGAAATTTAGAATAAAAAAAAAAGAGTAAAATGTCTATGCTCTCATCAGATGTTTACAACAAACTGAGATAATCTGTTCGCGCGCAAAGCGCGCAGCGAAAATTGAAAATGGATGCATAAACTATTTTTTGAACGTTAGCACATACATTTCATTTTGTCTTTCCCACTCTTTTTTTTTTTTTATTGGGAGGGGGCTTTTTTGGGGGGGCAAAATTGCGTTTTGCCCACCACTTTTTGGATGTGGGGGGGGGGGGGGGGGGGCGGCCGCCCCCCCTGCCCCCCCCCCCCCCGCCCCCACTTCCGGCGCCTATGGCGTTGAAGGAGACAACGCTCTTCTGAGCAGTTCAGCATCTCAGTCTTCCCTGACAGAACACAAGGCGGTTTGGCTCTGAAATGCCATTTGTATGTAATTTTTTTTTTCAATAATTTTGTTGATATATTTCTTCAACCATTGTCAACATTAATTTTAAAAACAATAAAAAAAAACAAGAGATCAAATTGTACACAATTTAATTTATAGTATTTTTGGTCTTTCCTTGGTATGTGTTTACTGTTTAGTGGGCATGTATGTGTGTGGTGATGTGGGTATATGTGTATGGATATGTGATTTGTGTTACTGAATTAACATTCATCCAATCGTTGTGCCAACTAAAAATAAAAAATAAAGAACAAATAAACAAAAAATAAACAAACAAACAATAAAATACATTCACATTTTAAAAATTAACGAAAAACAAAAGACCTGACGATTTTATACATTTTTTTTCTCACAAAAGCAGTTCACATCGTTTAACCATTACAACAGAAATGATAATGATTAAATTGTTTAACAAGGAAATATTTATGCAAATACCTCAAAAATTAATGAAATTTACATAAATTATAATATTAATTATGCACCAATCATTCCATACTCTAGCTTATAGCACAGATTTATTCTTCATGTAGCCTATTCCTGAATGTCTCTGCCAAATTTCAAACTCATTGAATGTTCTTTGACAGAGATACAAGGCATAATAAATGAAATGACACTATAATTGTGGTACCATCACTAAAACAAAAGAAATAAAAGATTGACCCTTTGACCTCTGAAAAATATTCTGCTAAAATTAAATTCTTCGAAAATTCATACCTTTTGTTCTCTTGCACCAATTTAGAAAATTCAAATTGTGTTATCCTAAAAAAAAAAATGGTATCTACCCATTAGACATTAAAAGGGTTGTGAAAAGAGTACTATAGAAAAAAATCACCTGAAGTGCCTATTTTAATATCCTTTGTAGATCCCCCACATCCGCTGCAATATAATACCAAATGTATAATTTGTATGTAGTATGCTATTTGCCGAAACGTATATTTGTGTATACAATGTTATTTAGAGATTTGAATTAAAATTAAAATTTAAATTAAAATTAAAATAACAATAAACATGACAAAGGAATAATTCCGTAGCTTGACGAATAAACCCATAAACTGGGGGGTTAGCAAATGTTTCTCACCGAATTTTCAAATCATGTCCAAGGTCTTCGTGTTTGGTTGGAAGTAATTTGACGATTGTGAATATATATGTTGTTCACCAGCAAGTTGAAATGTTTCGACAGCTACTTCCGCCTTGTTTATTTGTCAGTTCTACTACAAAATCAGACAATATTAAATAGCAGGCAAACTATAACAACGCAGCATGTTATCTCCATCGTGATATTTATCCGAATTTGAAATGAAAATCATTACAAAGGGAGAACTTTGCAACTTAAAATTAGTTTGACACAACAGCTAACAACTAAAATGGAGAAAGATGGTGACTACTGTATTATGTATACTCACGTGATTATGATACAGGTTATAAACCCCGTTTTAACGAGTCCGCTTAAAGCAAGGCAAATCCGTGTGTTTCTATGGCATAATGCCTCGCTTGTAACCAGCTCGGATATAGCGAGATGCCGCTTAAAATAACGAGGTGGTTTTCATTATTCAATAACAACATATATCATTACTTATCTGATCGGATATAACGAGGTTTTTTCCCCGAGCCAAATATACTACAGTATGAATATATGACATTCCTTAATTTCGAAAATATGCATTGAGTTTCGTGTTTTCAACTGATAAACTGATTTTACTAAATCACCTTCGATCATACACACCTACATTCAAGTCGACCAGTCCAGGGGAATCCCCGGACTGATCCAATTTTCACAGGGGGATTTGATTTTCGATGTATATTCGACCACGAGTCTTTTCTTCTGTGGTAGTCGGTTTTTCTAAGTTCTATATTCAAGAAAAGTATTATGTCATTGTCTAGTCTTACTTTTGAATACAAATTTCCAAATTATCAAACGTTTTATGGAAAAATAAAGAGATTTGCCATGGGCTAATAGTGGTATTGTCCATTGAGAATGACCGTAAAACACCCATTAATTTGTGAAAAGCACGATAGAAAAGTTGGTTTGTTTTCTTTATACAAGGTAAGCGGAATATTTTGCAAAAACATGATTGATGTGACCTAAATAATTGTTTTCTACGGGATGCTGTCCTTTGGATCGAAAAATTAATGCTTAAATAGAATTTCTCAAACCGATCTTCTGAACGTGTACACTGCCGTATGGAATTTTCTGAATTTGGTTACTATGGAGGATTTAGTCTCCGAATTTGGATACTCTAATTGACTACCGTCGAAGGTGTCTACAGACGGTTAAAAATTCAATCTTAAGTTAAATATTTCCATAATTAGGGAGACATCTGAAAAATCAAAACCCATTTCATTCTTCTGATACAAGTGAAGGGTGAAAGCTCTAATTTTAGTTTAATTGTCACAAAGTTAATGGATCACTTTAACATTATAATTATTGCAGATTGCAGTCCCATGTATGGTGTTGTGTGATGTACTGGTGTAACGCCCTAATAGTCGTTCATTTTCTGTGCTCTTTTGTTCTTTTGTTAGGATTACATTATAAATCAATCTTTTGGTTGTGATGTTTCCAATTGACTTATTTTCATTCAGTTTAATGAATTTTTCCGACATTGATGAAGAAGAATCTTTATAGAAAAGTGTCGGAACAAAGCAAAAGAGACTTATGTTTTCCGTGATTTCTTTTTTCTCGCCGGGAAGTGTTTTATGTGATTTTTTTTTTTTCAAGCCGCCGGGTGTTTTCCGTGAATCTTTTTGTTCACACTGGCTCAATGAGGATCGTGTATTCACAGTAGTAAGAATTACAATGTATTGCTTAAACAACACAGTCGTAACAGATGTTTGTTTTATCAATATGTGTATTTAAATGTTTGTTTTATCAATATGTGTATTTAAATGTGCTCTTGTACGACATCGTTTATTATGAGGTACCGCTTATAACGAGGTAAAGTCGGCAGTCCCGATGGCCTCGTTATAACGGGGTTTCCCTATCATGTCACTGTGCAACATTGCATCTCCCTGGACCATTCAAAAGCATACCAATTAACACACGGTGATATATGTAACCTTTTAAACTGATAGGTATATACCAGCAATGTTGATTAAATGTCTTGGTGAAGGACACGAATGCGAGGATGCTAATCGGTTTAGTATACAAATAATGAATGTTTATGACTGCAATTGTACGAATATTTGCATGAGGCGAAAGATGGAATGTTGTTCCATTCAACGAGGCGGAACCGAGTTGAATGGAACATTCCATCTTTCACAGGATCAAAATATACTGTACGTACCATAGAACCAATAGAAAAAAAAACATTTATTATTATTTTGTTTTATATGACACCTAGGTGTAAAAACTAAAATAGATCCTTAAATAGATCCTTTTCATTTGATATGTTGGGGAATTTACACTTTACCGCTCCTGGCAAGCTCTGCGCGCTAGTTTCTTAATGCAAACCATAGAATTATGAATAAACAAACATTGCAACCCGTTTATAACTAGAAGGCCAATAGACTTTGTACATGGGCAAGATGGCGGAGTGACGATTTTTGAAGCTTCCGAACACTACTTCTCTACGTCATCGCGGTAGTGACCTAGAAAGACTTGACCAATCATCACCCTATGAAGTGCGTAGACTACCGCGCTTATTTTCCTGTGCACTGTCCTAGATTGTATCATTAGCCGTATTCAGACGATAGCTGCATTCAGACGCCAATCTCGTGGTTATCTTGTGGTTATCTTGTGGTTTGCAATTCTTAAGAATATCTTGTGGTTAGCGCTCGTTTGAACACGCAAAACTCGTGGTTATCTTGTGGTTTCCAAACCACGAGATTGCGCGCACTGCAAAATATGCGCAATCTCGTGGTTATCTTGTGGTTTGCAAACCACAAGATAACCACAAGATACTTGTAAGATTTTGCGCAGAATGAGCGCGCGATAAGCGCGCGACTGCGCGCAGTCTATTTTTTTTACCGTCTGAACACAATCAGATTCGAGACTCGTGGTTTGGGTTGACTTTATGACCGAGATATGCTTCCGGTGTGAAAACAAGTCAAGTGAGCGCGCGTGACCTCAAATGAGAAAGGCGCGCACATTACTTCCGGTTTTAATTCTTAAGAATTGCAACTCTCGAGAATTGGCATCGTTTGAACACACATTTTGAAGTTCTTAAGAATTGCAATTCTCAAGAATTGCAATTCTTAAGAATTGCAATTCTTAAGAACTTCAAAATGTGTGTTCAAACGATGCCAATTCTCGAGAGTTGCAATTCTTAAGAATTAAAACCGGAAGTAGCATGCGCGCCTTTCTCATTTGAGGTCACGCGCGCTCACTTGACTTGTTTTCACACCGGAAGCATATCTCGGTCATGAGGTCAACCCAAACCACGAGTCTCGAAGCTGATTGTGTTCAGACGGTAAAAAGAGTAGACTGCGCGCAGTCGCGCGCTTATCGCGCGCTCATTCTGCGCAAAATCTTACAAGTATCTTGTGGTTATCTTGTGGTTTGCAAACCACAAGATAACCACCAGATAACCACGAGATTGCGCATTTTTTGCAGTGTGCGCAATCTCGTGGTTTGGAAACCACA
Source organism: Echinarachnius parma (assembly GCA_037951105.1). Lineage (NCBI taxonomy): Eukaryota > Metazoa > Echinodermata > Echinoidea > Clypeasteroida > Echinarachniidae > Echinarachnius > Echinarachnius parma. Next base: position 18,514 of record JBAMJV010003823.1, on the reverse strand, counting down.
AGATAACCACGAGTTTTGCGTGTTCAAACGAGCGCAAACCACAAGATATTCTTAAGAATTGCAAACCACAAGATAACCACGAGATTTGCTTTTATCGTCTGAATGCGGCTATAGAATTACAAGACGGGTTGGTTTGTTTATTCATACTTCTATGGACAGATCACTGGCGGTCGCGCAGCGATGTCCCTTCAAACAGAATGAAGATTCAAATCGAGCTTAAGCCAGACCTTAGTAACCATAGGGAATTTATTATATCACTGCATTTGTGTCATTTTTATTAATAAAAAAACATTTAAAAACTATAGTCGATCGCTTTTTTGGAATAGATGTCCCCTTCTTTCGTAAGAATGTTGAAGAAAATAAGGATCAAACTGTACTTACAAATACTCGGCAAATCAGGCTAGCATGAAGATTGAGCAACAGCTTAGGGTAGACCTTAGTAACCTTTAGGGATATGTCTTTATGTAGAATTAATATTATCCTCATGATAAGAAAAATATTTAAAAATTATAGTCGATAGCGATTTTACAATTGAAATCAAAGCTGTGAGAAACATATTTTTTTAATTTCAAGATGTGTTACCGTGTAGAGAAAAATGGCAATGGCTACTCGCGTATTATAATGTTAATGCGCGCTCAGTCCGCGCACTGTCTTTATTTAATTCTTTATAATTGTACGCGTACCCAAGTGCGCAAAGCAAATTTCACGCGCGATATGCAAATTTGGGGTCGTCAAACTTTATCACGTCTTCTTGAAGTTATTTTTAGTCAGGCGAAGTAAACATTGTTATTGTGACGTCATAATGAAAAGCCTGCTTATCAAAGTGCGTGTTAATTTTGTACATCGCGCTCTGCCCATTCACTTTGTACAGGATAATTGTACAGTGGTCGGTCTTTTCATTAAGCGTCTTTGATTGTATCCAAAGAATTATGAGTAAACAAACCAACCCGTTTATAACTAGAAGGCCGACTTATCGCGCGCAATTCACGTGTCCAATAGACTTTGTACATAGGCAAAATGGTGGAGTGACGCGATTTTTGAAGCTTCCGAGGACTTCTTCTCTACGTCATCGCGTAGTGACCTAGAAAGAAACGGGTTGGTTTGTTTATTCATACTTCTATGAGAAAGACCAATCATCATGCTATGAAGTGCGTAGACTATCGCGCCTATTTTCCTGCGCACTGTCCTAGATTTTATCACGCTTATGAGAACAATTGGATTCATGGTGACGTATGCATATGAACTTGTTTTATTGACCTTGATCCGGTGACGACGCGTATGAACTGCTCTGTAATTGGTTTATGTAGTTCCCAAGTAGCCCATAAAGCAACGTGGAGAAGTAGTCCTTCCGGTGACCAAAAATCGCGGTCACTCTGGCAGAGTGACACCAAAGACGCTTAATGGAAAGACCATAGAAGTATGAATAAACAAACCAACCCGTTTATAACTATAAGGCTCACTTAACGCGCGTAAGTCACGTGTCCAATAGACTTTGTACATGGGCAACATGGCGGAGTGAACCGATTTTTGAAGCTCCCGTAGCCTACTTCTCTACGTCATCGCGTAGTGACCTAGAAATACTTGACCAATCATCATCAAAGACGCTTAATGGAAAGACCGACCACTGGACAATTTTCTTGTACAAAGTGAATGGGCAGCGCGCGATGTCCTCAGTTAATGCGCGCAATTACAGTCCTGACGTCACAATGCAAATTGCACAGGGGGTTCCCCACATATGTATTGTTGCAGTTGTTGTTGTTGCTGCTGGCTTAATGTGAATGACTCGGCTATTTTTAGCCCAGCAACAACACTATTTTCGGAAATAAATCAGCTGACTAAGCGCACCGATTTTATAATGCGCACACATACGCAGTTATCATTGGTCAATTATTCCACAAAGCAGTATCATGTTGGGAAGAACAAAGTCGATTGGTTTGTCGTTGCGTATATTCCAGACAGTGTGCGTGATAATATGCAAATATCCAAATATGCCTTGGCCTGTTTATTGTGCACGTTCTAGATCTGTGAATTTAACAATTCTTTATTTAGAAAATGTGAGTGAAAATCTCTAAAAGCTATCGACTATAATTTTTAAATATTTTTACCTATACAAAGACAATATTGAATTAGAAAAGCAATGTGTTCCCCAGGTGTACCCAACTTGGAGATAAGCTGATGATCAATCGTCATACTAGCCTGAATTTGCCGAGTTTAAGTAAGTACGTTCTGATCCTTACTTTTGTTTAAATTAATACTAACAAAGGGAACATTTGTTCCAAAAAAGCTATCGACTATAATTTTTAAATGTTTTTTCATTTATTTAAATGAACAAGATTCAGTACTGTAGCCAAACCTCTGGGTGTACCCAACTTTCTCTAAAGCTCGATTTGAATCTTCATTCTGTTTGAAGGAACATCGCTGCGCGGCCGCTAGTGATCTGTCTTGTAATTCTACAGTCTTTGGTGACACCCTCTGATTTTATCACGCGTACAAGAACAATGGGATCCATGGTGACGTATGCATATGAACTTGTTTTATTGACCTCGATCCGGTGACGACGCGTATGAACTACTCTGTTATTGGTTCATGTAGTTCCCAAGTAGCCCACAGTGCAACGTAGAATGGTAGTCGTTCCGTTGACCAAAAATCGCGGTCACTCTGGCAGAGTGACACCCCCCTGACGCAAACTTCAATTCCCCGCGCACAGTCGTCTTAGAGTACGTAATGTTTGTTTATGCGCTTGTTCTTGCATGGAAAATCTGCGCAATGCGCGCAGTCATTTTTAACGCGCGCTGGCGCTTGCACAAAACAACTACATGAAAGTTCCATTGCACGTTTTATTACGTCAACATCGTGCAATATAACTAAATAAAAGTGTGACATGAATTCAACCAATCACATTGCGAGAACATTCTAAGGTGATCATCCTGTTAATTAGAAGTCACGCGCGTAACATCCGACTGTGCCACACATCTGTCAAAGTTGAATGAAACGGCCAGTGAATAGTGAAAATGGCCCGAATTCTCATCAGTGGCTCAACTTGAGCTCGGCCTAAAAAGACAAAGACTACCGGTAACACTTTGCTCCAGCAGACTTATTGTCTCGTTGCTATGGTCCCTCGAGATATTCTAATGATTTCCTTTCATTATTCTGTCAATACCTTAAATTTGGATTATAGACATCAGGACAATGGGCCCTTTGAAATTCAGTCATATTATAATCTGTCATCAGCCAAATTGCGTCCTGGATTATCCTGGACATTGTATTGCTGGTGACCTGTTATAGTATGACTCCATTTCAAAGGGCCCATTGTCCTGATGTCTACAATCAGCAGTGCTGTATCCGAGTCCACCTAATGCGAGTCCGAGTCCGAGTCCGAGTCCAGACCATCCGAGTCCGATTTCGAGTCCAGACCATCCGAGTCCGAGTCCGATTCCAACTCTTTTTTTCCTTTTTTTTTAAATTTCATTTTACATTGTTATTCATTTTCTAAAGGCAATTGATCTATCACTCACTCAATTAGGTTCCATTTGGGTGTGAGTCACATAGCACTGTTGCCAATTTCAGGCATATTTATGGTGAATTGCAGTGACTAGTTGATTGATAATTTTTTAACACTTCCATCAAAGCTTTCCCAACACGTCATATATCATTTTAAAGCTTACGGTAAACTCTTGTGTTTTCTTGCTTTTTTGGACGAATAGCGCCCTCATTGTTGAGTAGGGCGCCCTCACCTACCTATGCAATACAAATTTCAAAATCAATTCTGCACCTTACCACAGCATTTTATCATACAGATTGTAGCATATATATTTATCTTTACACACTTAAAACTAGGCGTGCACTTGGCGTGTACGATATTCCCCCTCAACCCCTTCCGTGCCCGCGTACTCCTGTAAAGGTGCATGTCCCGCATACGTCAACATTTTCTCTTCTGAGCGTGCACAATGTATGGGGTGGAAATGTGCACCCTACGTGTAGTCGTAGTCGGAGCAGATAGGTTTATATTTTTCGTATCTTCCTCCTAATTTTGAACAAATTACAATGATAATAGGCACATTATTGAATGCTAAGATGAATTTTGAATGTTGGGTGTTGATATATTTTTGAAATAAATTATATATGTTGTATTTCGTATAATGCCAGATGATTATTCCCATATTGTTTCCTTGAACAAAGATTAGACTGATGTTATCAGATCAGATTTTATTTTTTATTAAATTCCGAAATCAAGGCTCATCAAAGAGCACTGATGGACTATGTAATTAGAACAAATAGATTTCGATTGATTGACTGAAACTAACTTTGTATGAAGAGAAATTAATTATGCACATGCACATTGAAAGCCCAATCTGTTTACTTACCTCCTGTACACACTAACAAAATAGGAGTGCAATTGTGCACCCCTAGGGGTGCTCGATCTTGTCTCATATTTTGCACGCCTTAAGGTACACATGTGCACCCCTTAACAGGGGTGTACATGAGCACCATTGAAAATGTGCATATGAACACCCCAAGAGTGCCCATGAATTATGGCCAAAAAAAAGAGGCATAAGAGAGAATTCGAAGTTTATATCATGGAGGATCCACACTCAGATGTGTTGCTGCATCCTGCTACAATTCTTGTTTAGGCATTTTCAGTTTAGCCTCAATTTCCAAGCAAAAACGAGTTTCTTTTACTAGCAAGTCAAAGGCTCTGTTTATTAACCATGCGAGTTTGTACTTTGGACCCCGTGTTGTGGTCCTTTTGATACGTGTTCCGATGGACACGTGCTTGCACGCGCGCTTCGCTATAAATACCTTTTTCATGAGTATGGAACGCTGATGCGAACAAAGGCCAACAATTTGCATGAAATTTACCTTTTTAGCCCAACTTAAAGGGGACCACCAGGCAAAGAACAACACATTATTATATGTTTTGGTACCGTTTTGTGATATCAAATAGATACTCAACATTTTGCAAAGGGTTGTGTAATTCATAAACAAAGCAATTAATTTCCACCACTTACGGAACCACTGCTATTTCCTGGTTCCATACGGGCCAACCATTTGCGAGTGCGCCAATGCTATTCACGCGCACGTTTGTAAACAATAGATTCCCGGGCGATTCGTTCTCTCTGCACACATTGCAATTCACCGCACACATAGCAGTCTGCGTAATTCAGACTGCATGAACGCATGCTTTAGAATGGTGATGCGTTTCCAATTATATATTTTTGTCTGGAAACATATTTTTGTAAACTTGTTGATGGAATGGAATACTAAAGATGTTACCTTTCTTTAATAAGAATATTATTTTTGGGTGGTGGTACCCTTTAAGAATTTCTTTGAAAAAAAGAGTGTGGTATATCAATATAGGCACATATTCATAGCTATAAACCTGAATCAAAGCCGGGATTTTACTATACCTTTAACTACAAGTAGCTAGTTCGGACGTCATATGATTTAATTGATTTAATTGATTGATTGATTGATTGATTGATTGATTGATTGATTGATTGATTGATTGATTGATTGATTGTTAGATTGAATTATTGATTGATAGATTGACTCGATTCAGTCACCATAATTATAAATTATTTTATTCAATAATTGTTTTATTAACTTTATCTGCTGAATCTTGTATATTTTGTATAATTAATTTTAATCTATATTTTGTTCTTGTTTTGTCTTGTTTTCTTGTCTGTAATAAGGAAATAGTACAAAAGCATTGTATGCTTGAATTCACTTGCCAATTATATTATTTTGTTGAATGTTAAAGGTGAATGACAGTAGTGGGAAAAGCCCCACCCCCCCTCCCCCCCCCCAACAAAAAATGAAATGTACGCTCTTATTACCAACCATGTGAAAGAATATAGTTTTACTAATAATAATATGGGATTATACAAATTTGGCCAAGAAACCGTTGCAAAATTACAAATTGATCTGTTGCGGATAGATATCACCAACGCGGAATCGCGCATACGCTACGTGCATTATTGACTGCGTGCGTCCGTTATACGGGCTTGTCCCCAGCTTGTCGATATCTCCAGTCCAGCGCTAGCGGCGCGGGCAGGTGCGAACGGGCGGTGGATTTATACATTTTACGGGCGGGTATTGGATTTCTTCCGATATTTCTGCATTTAACGCATCGTTAGGTTCGGATTTTACCACACAAGCCCTTTTGAGATACTTCTTCAACAATATTGATCAATTATAAATGTTTTCTGTAACTTTTCCTATATCAATGTATAGATAGGCGTATAGGTGTACCCAAGGGGGGGGGGGGGGGTCAAACTCCCCCTTTGCCAACAAAATGACTGCTTTTGGGGGGTTTGAACCCCCCCCCCCCCCTTTACATCATTACCGATTGTCTCAGCCTGGTTAATTGCGAAGAATTCTGGTCTCGGCCTCGAAAATGTTGAACATTCTCGGTCTCGGCTTCGAAAATTGTCAACGGGAAACCCACATGCAATAATTTGTATGGATAAAAGGTGCAATTTTCTGGTGTACGCAAAGGCAAAGCCAAAGGAAAGCTTCAAGTTCAATCAAAGCCAAGACCCCCCAAAAATGATAATTGTGAATGATCTGCAGTCTAGCTGCAGATAGAAAAATTGTTTAAAAAAAAAAATTGTTAAAAAATCTCAGTCAGTAATTTGTTATGTTATTAATAGCTAGTACTATTGTGGGGAATGTATTGAGCAAAACAAAAAAGATAACAATACTACTGGCGTAACTTTCAGCTTCGATCGCCTGGCTGGTCGGCCTTGAGTGAACTTAGCTTACTTCCTATAAGGCTAGGCCTAGGGCCTCGGTGTACGAGAATATCGCATTATTTGTACTATTTAATTTCCGTGTCCGTGTCTGTTTCGTTTTGACGTTCGATATTAATGTAGTACCTAATCAATCGTTTTCCAAAACAATCTCGATAAATGCAGCTTATGGGTTGATAAATCACTCCTCGTCCTGCGCTATTTCGTAAAACAGCTAACTGTAATCTACGAAGTGTAGGGCCAACATTCGTTGTTTTCCATGCCGGTAAAACACGAATTGTCGCGTTTACCATAACGTAACGTGAGTGTTAAAATTGCAAGCGCTTGTTATTAAGACTAGACAAACATGCACAAACGGGTTAAAAATGGTCGACGAAAATGCCGAAACCCCATATCAAATCATTTCAATCATTATGTTTATGATATTTCTGTGCATAATTCAGAGTAATCTGAGACGATAATATGCAATTCTGTAAATGTAAATGTACAACCAATCCATTTGCATTATTTGTCTTGTTATTAGAATAATTCTAAAGACGTGTCACGGGTGTCGTGCGTGAATTTCGACAAATGTTGACTTGCAGCTGAACGCAACTATACGCCAGAATTTGGCGCGATCTTAGCCTGTGCGTGTGGCCGTTAACGGCGTTGTTTACATGAAAGTGAGTGAGTAGGTGATAGATCAGTGAGTTCAATTTCAATTTCAAGAACATTGATTTAGAATTCACACTGCACACATTGATACATTTACAGTGGCGTACTCAGGATTTTTTCAAGGGGAGGGGGGGTATTTCGTCAGCCAAATTTCTGTAAGCGGGGGGGGGGGGGGGGGGGGGGTGTCCGTTAATACAATTCGAAGCCGAGACCAGGACCAGTCAAAAATGATTAAGGGCGAAACCGAGACCATTGGTTGAGAATCAGCTACAAATGGGTACGCCTATGCATTGTATTCAGTAACTGATGCTGAAAATGCATCGAACAAAGGTATTTCACTCACAATCACAACATAATTTGTCATCTAACATCGCCGAGGCGGGGTGTTTCTCACTCTTTTCAATGATAATCCGTCGCTTGTTACGACCAAACAATGCATCTTGACTTCAGAATTTTAAGAAAACTATACTGCATATAAGCGTAGCTGATTCTCTCATGATGAGTAAAACAAAATGACACATTGACACATTTTGCAATTTTAATTTCACTTAGCCCTTAAAAGGCCGGGCTATTTGAGGTCTTTCTACGGCCGGGGGGGGGGGGGGGGGGGGGGGGGCATTATGGTCCCCTCCCACCCCCCCCCCCCCCCCCCCCCCCTTAAGATCGCCGTGAAAATTTGCACGCATGTTAAGTAAAGTGTATAGAATACAATGGTATTTTAATCTTTTCAAAAATTCATTAATTTGCATATTTATGGTAATGCAAATAAAGTCATACAATTCATATTTTTACCCATAAATCATATATACTTCATAATTAAACATTGGTTTTCACTACATATGTTCTTTAGACCATTTGGAATAATAATACATCAAACAAATTTGGAAGAGCCAGGTTCTTACATATGTTTTCTATTATTTTTTTAATTTGTTATGTATTTCCTTGTTTTTTTTACTTACGTATTTATTGTTGTTGTGGTTTATTTTATTTCAGTTTATTTTAACTATAATTCAACTATTTTGAACACCAAAACAAACACCTTAAATGTAAACAAGACCAAATAACCAATGATATATCTCTTTTTACGAAAACTGATATTTCCATATGTTTTGTTCACAAATCACGAATTTGAGCGATTTTCGGGGTGACATGCATAAACAAAAGGTCCGACTTCGTAACGGTGGATGTGATTTTCAAAAATTGTTTTAAAAGATGCGCAAGACCCAAAAGAAAAAAGTCACCATGCAGCGGGGCGTCATTTTTACGCGTTCCGGAACAATTTTGAAAAATTGCGGATGGGGGGGGGGGGGGGGCATAATGGGAATAGACCCCGGCCTTATTAGGGTTAAAAGGATAATAAAAAAAACATTTAATATCAGTTACAATAATGCCAATATTATATAATTTCATTTTTGTTGTGGTTTATGCATGCAACAAATACTACTGAAACTATGGACACGCGCGTGAACAGATGCCTATTAATTACACATATAGGCACAATATGCGATCATAAATTCAAAATGGCCGCCAACTTGTCTAATGCGACCACCTGTGTATAGCAACCACTTTTCGCCAGTCCTTTGAGCGGTCGCTATAGACGGGTTTGACTGTATTTCCTTATTACAGACAAGAAGACAAGACAAAACGAGAACAAAATATGGATACAAATGAATAATAACAAATATACAAGATTCAGCAGAATAAGTCATAACAGTTAATAAAACAATGATTAAATTAAATAATTTATAATTATGGTGATTGAATCGAGTCAATATATCAATCAATCATTCAATCTAACATGAAATCAATCAATCATCAATCAATCAATCAATCAATCAATCAATCAAACCAATTAAATCATGATCCGAACTAGCTACTTGCAGTTAATTGGTATAGGTAGGGACTGGTTCTCGATTGGGTTGAATTTAAAACAAGATTTAGTCTCTTCTCAACGACAATTTACATTATTTTCTTAACGCAAGCGCCAATTTACGTGAGCTTTCGTGGATTGCATATAGTATCAACAAACTATTGGGTCACGTAACCCAACACTTCGCAGACTTGGGTGACCTGTTTCACGAAAAGGTGCAAAACGTGAACGTGAACGTGATAAGTGATACGTGAGTGTTCGTTGCAAGCCTGCTGAAAATGCTTCATGACGATAGCGACCACTGTGACACATGTGAATAGCGCATCGCACGTAGCGCATACGTTACGTAAAATACAGGTACTCATTACTCATAAAAACATGTATTGATACAGCCACTCGGCCGATTCAGGCGACGAAGAAACCAGATAAGCAAAAACTTTTTAAAAGGTAAAAAGAATCTATCGTTGTGATTGGTAAAACAAAATTACATTTTCTTTTTTTACATCATCCATTGCCATACTTTTCGACCAAACACATTTGAGCTTACAACTCATGACCTGACTCAGTAAGCATGTAATAGCATGTCAATCCGCATAGAAGTCTAAAATTGACCGGCCTCGAGCTGGACTCGGCACGAGTCATCGAGTCCGCGACTTCCGAGTCCGAGGCCGAGGCCGAGGCCGGGACCGGGGTCCACGAGTCCGATGCCGAGGCCGGCCTCGAATCATCCAACACTGATAATCAGAACTAAAGGGATAGACTGGATAATGAAAGGAAAACCATTAGAATATCTCCAGGGACCATAGCAACGAGACAATAAGTTTGCTGGTGCAAAGTGTTACAGGTAGTCTTTGTCTTTTTAGGCCGAGCTCAAGTTGAGCCACTGATGAGAATTCGGGCCTTTGTGTTTACTTTCATTGTCTTCACCATAAGTATGACAGTGCGTTTGTATACTGTGTGTTCAAGGTGGCGGGTGGGGCTGCAGAGAGATAACAATTCACATGTGGAGAGGCAACTGTGTCCTTTACTTCCTAGCTACCTCTGAAAAAAAAAAATTAGGATTTATTCATCTTTCAACTTGAGCATTGAGGTGTATTTTTTGTCTATGATATCCATCACGCGATGTACCATTTGTACAGCTTAATCTTGTTAATATTTGATAATATTTTCCACCTTATAGAAAGATTTTTTTTCTACTCTCAACAAAGAGGACATAGTTCGCTGACTATATAGTCAATGCTAGATGCATAATCGTGGTAAAAATCGGTCCACCGATTGTCATGGTTCCTACCATTTATCGCAAATATTTGTTCCCGGTTCATCACATGGTTTACTTGGCATGAAATGGTGGTGTCAAACAGACATCAACACGTGGAAATAGCACAGTAAAAAGAAAAGGAGACCTGTGCCAACAAATCATAATGGCATTCATAACAATTGTGTGTCTCTCTCTCTGTATTCACATCAAATAGGGAAAACAAATTGTACTTTGGTCCCATCCATCTTGAACTTGCCTGTGTAATACTTGTACACGGGTATACATTTGTGCATGGTGGTCGTAATTTGAAGTTGGTTGTAATGCGCAGTAAAGAAATATACACGTACAACCGAAGTAAGTGTCAAGCACAATTATTACTGGGTTGTATGCAGTAGTTTATTTTGTATTATAACAGATATTCCAATATTCTAACAGAATTGAATACAAGTGGGTTGCAATACGTTCTACCACAAAAGACTAACATTGAAACTGAATTACAAAATGTACATGTAGATGCAATCATAATTACAAAACGTTTGCTAAACTAGGTATACACTTGTAATCACGATGGGTATATAGGGGCAATATAAAAATGAGGGGTCGCGTATCATGAAATTTGTTTTTTTCTGTCAAAAGAAATGTCAGTTGATAGGTTCAGCTTGATCTGATGGTGTACTAGTGTATTCTCCTTTTCATAATTATGATATAGTAGTCCTGTAAACGGCCAAATATGTCGTGTTTTAGACGTGGATAAGTTGTTACTATATGTTTTGTTATTATATTATTCATGTTCCAAATGGTTTCTTTAGAAAATTCAGCAATTATATATATTTATGAGCATTGTTCAGATTATAAGCTAATTCGCATACGTCATGCAGAAATAAGGTCAGAGTTTAATTTCCATCTAGGAACGGTATAAAGGTAATTTAACACAAGTATTATGGGACCTTTTGAGATAAGGAATCCATTTCCGGTGCTCATTTGCATGTGCAATTAAGGCTAACCCCATTCCAAGCTGGCTGCCCCTAATTTGCATATGTACTATTATTATTGATTTTCAGTGCCAGTAATAAGCGATAAGTACAGAGTATTATTTTGACATTATGTTTTAAATATGTATTATATACAGCCTTGGAAACAAAATTATTGGACCAAGCATTTTTGTAACCAATTTGTTCAGAAGTCTTGTGATATTTTGTCAATTTTATAATATTTTAAAGAAACATTAGTTAATGACATACCAAAAGGGGTATAGTAAATGGTGTTATGGGTACATTCCACACATTCTCTGCCTTCAATTCAATTTTAAAAAACATGAATTTTATCAACAATTGTATGGACTTTGTCAATTCCTTACATGTACATTAAAGGCATCGGGTAAAATAAAAACAAAAACTACACGACCAGAATTACTGTTCTTGGTATCGTTTTTCATTGGTAAAGATACCCTATCCGATGGACATAATCATATAATCATTTTGTTACTATATTTTGGGAAGTGCCCCGTTCCGTTTTTTGGGGCCACCCTGTATAGTGAACAATAACTCGACTAAAGGTAAAGTATAGATTTGACAGTTTTGGATAAGAGGGCGGTTTGGAAATAATAAACTCATGATAAAGAGAGAAACTGAGTGTAGGTATGGCAAGACCACACAAATGTCAAAACAAATCAAGGCTGCTTAATCAAAATCCTTTTAGAAACCGTTAAAATATTTATATATCTATATCCGCTTGGAATGAACATCTGCTTGATACATTAAGAATTATTCAAATAGCTTACATGTTTTTGAATATTTACCAAAGTTACTTTCAAATTATTTAGACTCTTGTCTATTGAATCATTATTCAAGCAATAACTCACATTCAACATGTTTGATGGGAAACTGTTAAACTTCTAGGTGTGAGAAGGGCGCCTTCTTGATGCCACTTAAATGAAAACAACCTTCATGGAGGACGTGCTATTTGAGAGGATTCTGGAGATGGGTTATGCAAGAGCATGACTCGGCATTGATCTGACAAGGCTGATGCGAGTTTCTAGTTAAATTGAGGATTCATAGGTACTCTGTGAGATTGATGGAACAGCTCATGTTGCCAAGAACAGTCGCGACAGCTACCGGTTTGCCGCAACGATCTCTTTGCAAATAAAAATGTTTCTGTACTGCTAAAACATCATAATTATATGAAATCAATTTGATTTAAATTATTTAAATGTTGTATAACGTTTGGTTCACAGCAGAAACATTTACACTGTACATGGAAAGGTGCAAGTGATACTAAATCACGTTAATCCTCATCGACATGATGGAATGTAAGTTGGGCATTTACAACTGCAATATTATATATAATACAATGGTTTTGAATTGCCAATACCTGTGCAATTGTGCTTTGTAGACGAGTTCGGTGCCTTTCAAGAATTTGCAATGTACAAAATCGCGCAACTATACTATACAAGATAGTTGTGGACTATACCATAAGCAACTCCAAAGGGAATACATGAAATGGTGTAGCTTATCAAAGATGTATGCGACACTAATGCTAAAAGACACTTAATTTATTGCTTGAACACCCGTACAGACGATAACGTCACTGTAAATAATGTTAGTACTCAGTTTATAATTTGATTATCCATAGGACATATGTACGAAAGCATATGACTAATGAAGTTCGCTATGACCGTTTCGTGTGGGTGCACATTATATGGGAAAAGCATAGCTTTCGTCATATCCCACGCGTCGATGAGCGCTATACGAGGGTCCGACGCGATAATCCTGCGCATGCTCTGATCCATTCGCCACATCCACCACTCTCCACTGGCTGTGATATGAAAGACGTTGTTGTATTCTCGCGCCGTCATGGACTTGATTATCACTAGCGCGTCCGGGATTATGTGCAATAGTCTGTCTATTGCACTCTTCACGACGCGCAGACGCGCTTCGTAGAAATCAAGATCGTGGTATACGAAGTGCGCGCCAATTGTCATCACCACCACGACCCTGTCCGAACCACCCGAACCCGGTTCGCTCCGGATTGCGTCAAGTCGCATGGCGGCATCCATGATGTTTGACCGGTTGAACCAATTTGACCCGCCTATCGGGAAACCGTGGAAGTTGAAGCGGATGTATATGCCGTTGACGTCATCGCGCGCCCAGCGTGGTCCGCTGCGCTCTTCCGATTCGTGTAGAAATCGCGTGCGAGCGCGCGTTATCCGGTTCCCCAGCATGTTCGTGAGCATCGTGTAGATCTGCCGCCCGCTCGAGTCGCCGATCATGTGAACCGACGTGTTTCGGAGACACTCGGTAATTTTCGGCGGTGTCCAGTGATGTCGGATGTGGCAGTGGAGCGAGTACCATGTGTCGTGGTAGAAGTAGCCCGAAGGAGCGGTCGTGCCGATGTGCTGGCCGGGACGGCATGGAGGAAGGTTCTTACCCTGCCATGGGAATTCGGTGTGAGCTAGGTTCATACCGCGACCGGTATCTGCAAACAGAAATTATATAAAGTAAACGATAATTATATATTATTTTAAGTGGTATGCATATTCGAATGGGGGTATTGGTACGTATTGTTTATCGTGTATGCCAATGTTTGAGTGGCACGTTTTCAATAACTTATGTTCTATCCAATTACTAATTTGTTGCAGCCCCTGGATGCTATCTAATTATAGACTATTGTGTTAAGGTGTCTTTTTCGTTTCGATTCAAGAATATGCTTAGATTGAGCAATGTCTGCAGCATACCATAATTATGCCTTTGTATCAGAATGCGACACCCACGCATGACTGTGGAGTCAGTTTTTCTATATACAGCGCCCAGTCAACCTGCACGTGTGATGAGATGTGGTATATGTGTATAGCGCCCTCTCATGAAACGACGCCACTATTTATTTTCATCTAAACCAACCCACCCCAAAATATCGAATTCAGAACATAATTCTTAGCATTTCAAAACATAAATGGTATTCCTATATCTGGCTCATTAGTCCGCTAACCGGGGCTGACGTCGAGTATTAAAATACAGTCACAACATAGGATCCGATTCTGCTCCGACAAACAAATGCGGATCTGAACTAAAGCAATACGTCTGTATGTAAAGCATATTATTTAGTCCAGATCCATAATCATTCGCCGGATAGGATTGGATCGAGTAGTAGGCTAAATAGTAAATCTCACCTTGACTATCCGGGACTACAACAAGGATTTCGTCGACATTTCCAGTCGAAATGGGCTCCCGATATCTGAAAAGAAACAAATCAACATAATTATTAGCTATTTATATCCACTTTGAGTTCACTTGTAATCTTTTTATAAAATGGGTTACCAAACATGAATAAGAAAGGATTTACAGTAAATACGAACAAACAATGTATATAATATTCCGCAATAACGTAACCATTACAATGTTGGGATTATTTACCCCATTACCCCTGTCTGTTTAAACCAAAATAACAATGTTGACACAACGGAGGGGGTGACAAAATCGGCCATATTCGGGCAAAACACGCCTGAAATACCGCAAATCATGTCATATACGGATAATACGGGCAAAATTATGTCATATTCGGGCAAAATCATATAATATTCGGGCAAAATCATATAATATTCGGGCAAAATCAATCGGGCAGTTTTGTGTTATTGCCGGGCAATGAAAATTCGGACAAAAGGGGAAAAGGGATACTGCAAACGAATACAAAGTGTGGGTGATAATGACGTACCTGTTTATGTCAGAAAACATCGCCGTAATCCTTAAAGGATCGTCTTGATAAAGAGTTTTAAGTTGCCGGGTCATCGCTCGGTGACCACATCACATCACTACCAAGATTGCGAATATTCTACTCAGAATGGGTTAGGAATGATAATGAAAACGATGGGGTGGGGTGAAATTCAGACAGTGTTAAATAATAATCACCTGTTGATAGGAAAGCCGTCATCATAACCCTGAAGGATGGTCTTGATCAGAGTTTTGGTTGCAGGTTCGTCGCTCTGCGACCACCGCCAGTCCTTGCACGACAGATCCCTGTGCCTGGGAGGTTGACAGTACCACGATACGCCACTGGGCGTGGTGAAGTTACACATCGGCCCAAACTATGAAATCAAGAAGGGGAGATAGATATTGAATTTTCTCAAGTTTTTCTACATCCTACATCCGTAAGGAATCATTTGCATTATGTATACAAACACAGCAAGGCATCTCCAAACCTGGCACGACAGTTCCCTGTTTTAGGGAGGTTCACAGTACCACGTTACGCCACTGGGTGTGGTGAGGTTGCACATCGGCCCAAACTGTATATTATTAACACAAATAATGTGTGCAATTATGATTTTCTTATAGGTTTTTATCATATACATGATAATAACTTTTAAAATACAAAAATTGAGTAAAGTCTTCAATAAAAGCAACGTGATGTTTCTATAGGTGGTTGACTTGGCGTGGTGAAGTTGGACATCGGTCCAAGTTGTATTTGAATAAAAACAAATGTAAAATTACTATATTCTTGCAAGTTTTAATCGTATTACTTGTAAATAATAATGAAAACAATCTTATAACGTCTTCAAAGACGACTAAAAATGACTTCAATAATTTAACCCCCCTCAACTCCCCCCCCCCCCCCCCCCAAACAAAAAAATGAAATGGACACTGGGTGGCCAAAAAAACAGAACGGGGCACTTCCCAATGTATAGTAACAAAATTATTATGTCCATCGGGTAGGGTGTCTTTTCCAATGAACATCGATACCAAGAACAGTCACTTTGGTCGTGTAGTTTTTGTTTTAGGGCTCTGTGAGTGACACCATGTCAGGGTCCCATTTTTGTCAATTTGTACCAAGTCATTGCCTGATAAATCGGACTTACTGCCCGTCATAGTACCGAACCCATTCTCTCGGTACACAGCTGAATCCCACACTAACCAATGGCGCGTGTATTGCTCGTTGCTCGATGCTATGACGGGCAGTAGGTGCGATTTATCAGACACTGACTTGGTAAAAAATGACACAAAATTGGAGCCTGACATGGTGTCACTCACAGAGCCCTAAAACAAAAACTACACGACCGAAATTACTGTTCTTGGTATCGTTTATTTTTTATTGGGAAGGACACCCTATCCGATGGACATAATCATTGTGTTACTTTAGTTTGGGAAGTGCTCCGTTCCGTTCTTTGGGGCCACCTTGTATAGGCTCACCTCTGGAGGTATGATGTTGCACCGTCTGATTTCGTATGTAGCACCCTTGACAAACTGACCAATGTATGCCATCTTGACCGGGCCGTGTTGATACGACGTATTGAATGATTCGCAGCGCCTCGATCGGGTGAACCAACACCACCTTCATCTGACGATACGGAAAGACAAGGAACAGATCACTTATAGGATAAAAACTTATCATTACAAATATGTCGGCGTTATAAAGTGACAAAAATAAGATAAATAATGTTGAAACGTATATGACCCAATTTGACATAATTCCTGAATTAGAATAATGTTTTACCATTTTATTTAGACATTGTAAAGTGCTCAAAAAGAGGTAAATAACGTTGAAAAGTATGATACAATTTGACAACAATCCTGATATCATCAGAAGAAAGTTATGTTTTACCATTTTTTAAATATCGTAAAGTGCTTGGTAGGAGATGAATAACGATGAAAAGTTATGACATTATTTAACAATATTCCTGGCTTGCCTTTGGATAATCAATACATTAATACTAAATATATTACTCATTGCGGATATAGGATCTTGGTAAAGTTATTAGCATGATAAGAAGTGCATCATGAATTAGCAGCAATGTATTGATTCGGAAATAATATCGCTAGTGATATTCGTTTGTCTCGCAAGGTATGGTCAACAAGGAATCTAAAAGATCACGACGTTTCGTGCGCCGCTGCAACACTTCGTCACTTCGTCAGGTGTGACGAAGTGTTGCAGCGGCGCACGAAACGTCGAGATCTTTTGTGATGTCTTGTTGAAATAGAGATTAGATAGAGAAAAAATCAACAACGATTTAAAAACCTCTTTTAGAAATTTTTAAAAAGAGGAAGCATTTAAAACAAAATTGACGGCTGGTTCAAAATTATCGAATAATTGTGGGGCCCCACAAATATTACAAATGGTTATGTTTTTGGATATTTTAGCCATTTCTGAACCGATTTTGATCAAATAAAGTTTAAACTGTCATTAAAATTGTATGCTCTTTCAAATATGACACTCAGTTTTTCATTATCTCACAAAAATATTAGTTTGTGTAGCGCTCTCTATACCAAAACTCAACTATCGCTTCAAAAGAACCTGCCGAGTCCTTTATAGTGTATGGAAATCGCAAAATCTGGTATGTTGCGGGTTAAATGGCAAATATATATTAAGAAAGTTAAAACTCATCCCAGATTTCAGAGAGATAAAGGAAAAAGAGGCAGGTGACATCCTAGTCGAGTTTCTCGCCCATTTTATTTCGCTTTATTTCCCCCAACTGGATCTAGCCCTAGAGGGCGATAGCGTACTCGCGCCAGAGCGCGTTGAAAGAGGCGCGCTCTGTGCAGCGGTCGTGAATTATCAACAGGGAACATTGTTGGGAACCTCAACTAGTGGCATCCCCTTCCCATCGCCCACCCCTCTTATCACACCCAATAGTTATAGAACGAGGATGATTCAGTTAGCTAGGTAGCGAATGTTGATGGACACCTTTTCGTAGTTGTATGGAAAAGTGGAAGGTTTCAAGGTTTTGCTCGTAATTACGGCATAAAACTTCGTTGACAGGGAAGAAGAAAAAGCACAGTTGTCATATAATTATTCCCATCTATCTTAACACTTTTGTCATTCAATTATAAACATTTGTACTTCCATTTCGTCCCGAGGAGCCGAGAATGAGCCAATGGCAACTTCAATTTCGTCTTTTGTCGACCAATTTTACAAAAAGTCCAATCAATGAGGTAATTTGTCACATATTATCGTCCACTGCAGTACAATTCAAATTCGTTCTTCACAGATGTGATC